>JACDNR010000862.1:0-39144 GCA_013421045.1 Propylea japonica | reverse complement strand
TTTCTTGGCTATAGAACCACTTATTTCACATTGAGCCAAAGTTTTCTTCTCTTTCTACAATTTTTAGGAATAGAACATATGAAATTACTAGAAAAGAGTAAAAGAATTTTTTTCTCTCCTCCTTCTCAAATACAAAATTAAACTGCAGTGCGCAAGCTGTGGCTCTACGGCCCTCCTCTTGTCTAGGGTTACGATAAATCAACTTGGGTCAGTGATCGGTTCAATAGCACCATACTTTCCGATCACGACTTGGATGTTCGAGTTAGGTAACGAACGCGAAGGTTAGGAATCGAGTCAACCCGAGTAGTTTCCAAAAAGTTTTTTGGATGCCCTTGAAGATATTACTGACTTGTAGGTTCTTTGAACGTTGACGGAATTAGCTCCAAAGTATGAATTTGATATTCGTTTTAGTCGATTAATATTTTTTCCTTCTTTCATCTTTTGTTCTGTACCCTACTCTTCCATTCAACTGAGAAGGTTGTCAATGGCGTTGAAAAATCGACATTACTTTTAGGTCAGCAAGCTGTGAAATCTTGCAATACTCTGTGTTCAGCTGTTTCTGCTCGTGATCCACAGATCCTTCAAACCTTATTCATTGATTTTTTTATATTGGTCTTTTCAAAGCTCAGAGAGAGTATCTGCCTAGCAGTGTTGACCTTATGCACTTTTCGCAAGTTTATCGGCTTTTTATTTCCTTCAACATCATAATACCCTGGCACCCTAAGTAGAGTCACCTCAGTGCCTACTTTCATAGTTAATAAAGAGTTGAAGTGCGCGCAGCACGTAAGCCCGAACGTGGACGTAGACGTGAGAAAAACAGTCAAATATAACGTTCACGTCTTGAAGTAAAATAGAGTTGAAGTGCTGCCATACTACGTACGGCAGACCATTAGAGACTAGAACTAACCTATTATTTCTTTTTGTTGTATTCTGACAGAAAGTTTCTGATATTAGCGATTCAGATTGTCTGTTTCCTATAAACAAATTGAGAAGTAAACATATATTTGTAGGATTCCTTCATTACATTCGAATTTTAGAGGAAATCATCACAAATGAGTTGCTTGTATGTAAATATCACTCTCATTTCAAAGGAAAATTCCACATTTGTAACTTATCGAAATAATATATGTTCTTGGTACTTATATGCAACTCGTAACAGAAGTATTACATTGAAAAAAAATTCAACACTTCTCAGAAAAATGCAAAATCAACAGTTTATAATAATAAGGAAGATATTATGTAAAAATTAATTGATCTTGTTCTCATAACAAAGTTTCAGCTACACTGCTACTAGATTATTTTAAATTTTTAAGGTTACAAGCAATTCATTTCAAAATTCCAGCATTCGCTCTTCATCGGGTCGGATTCGTTCAACTTTCGGTAACGTACGTACGTACTACGTACGTACGTAACAGGACGCTAGTTTACGTCGCACGTAAAGCCGCCAAGCTTGAACGTAAGAAACTGACGAGTGCGCAATGAGCACATGTCAATTGTAACGTTTACGTCTACGTCCTTGGCAGCACTTCAACTCTCTAATATTCTTGTCGAAGATATCTCATCCCTTCGTCATATTTTTGCCATTCGGGGACCGAAACGTACCTATATCCCAAAAATAATCCCGTTCCGACGAAACATTTTTTCCTTTGTTCCAACCAGGAAGTTGGAAATACTTGGAAATTGAAATTTCAGACCGTCCTCATAAGTAACAGTGATTCAGTCCTATTCAAGGTGAGTAATGGAGAGGTCGAATTATTTAGAGGGTTTTCTGCCCTCGTGTTTGCTGAAGACTTTTATGTGTCCCTGGGGAACTACGGGATTGTAAAAGGGATGGTGGTTTTCGATTTGTTTTCGGTTTTTTTCCAGAGATTTTCAGTTAAATTGTCTAATTGAAAAGCTGTGTTCCGGTTTGGGAAGTTCTGGTGTTTTTCGGAAGTTGAAGTTTTTCATCTTGAGTTCAGAGGGGATGATATTGGCAGCATATTCTCAGAAGCGTTCAGGGAGTTCCATCTTAATGGGTACATTTGGTAAAAAAATATTCATTTGAGCTATCTTAAAATGAAACATCACACTGAGCTCTTCTATGATTAATGATATTTTCAATACGATGAAGGATTATTTTCATGAATTCATTTGTAGTTATTAATAAAAGCAATATAATACCGTTGTGGACCGTAACCCATCTTCATTTGCTGAAATTCGAGTTGAGGTTATCATCTGACGTTCATTAGTATATTATGCAATGAGATTTTAATGATAGCTTTTATTCACCAGGTGAAGTTTAGGCCCAAATAACCGAGTGAATAACAGCCATTATACGCGAATAACAGCATACAATACTTTTTCACTCTCTCATCTACTGAATATATTTATTGAAGATTTCAACATTTGGCGACCTGGACAAGACCCTGTAATGACAAGCGTGGAAAATTCAGGATGACACATTGGAATTTTTTTATTTCGTAATAAATAGTTATTCAATCAACTAGGTTATTAAGGACAGCGACTAATGGTCAAGATATTTAACGCGTTTATAGTTCGAGACCATCAGGCGCTAGATTAATAACCGTGTTGATTACAAGATTTTTCTGACGATTCTCAACATGAATAGTGTATAAATTCTTGATTGAAATACATTCTCATTTTGCAGAAGACATACTCGTACATTGGAAAATGGAATTTCTATGTTTTTATGTTCCAGTAGAGTTTTGACCTTTCTCGTAGTGCTTCTGAATGTTTTGTGTATGGTTGCCAAGACGATTGCACATTAAACATTAAAAATTTGAGCGTTAAAATGGGTCATTCATTAATGCTCAATTTCGTACACATTAAAAATCACCTTTTATTTCGAGGTCGCGGAAAAAAACTTTAATGATATATTGGAAGTAGATTTGGCCCTCGATTGACAAGAAAAAGCCATATTTGTACTTTAGAGTATTGAAAAATAGCAATTTGAAGAATATTATATCAAAGTTAAATCTATGGGTATCTGACAGCAGTGATTTATAATCTCATTATTTCCTTGTGATTAATAGGTATTATTAGGCTGAGCACAGAAACGTACAATGGACGGATTTTAAAAAGTCGTTGATAAAGTCATAATATGCTAATTTCAAGGGTGTTTCAATTTGGTTTCTTTGATAATGAATAAAACATATATTTGTATTAATTTTCAAAAAATTTTCATTGGTATTTGAAGTATCAGCTATGGCTTTCATGTACGATTTAGTATCTGACAAGTGACCTTCTCTGTAGCTCTTCAGACATCCACTCTATCGTTAATTCTTCAATGACATTCTGTAAAAATGAAGCTCTATCCCACTCATGACACGAATAATTTCATCCTTTATTTCAAGAATTGATAGTGGATTATTTTTTAGACCCCATACCATATTCCAATGGTGTCAAATCACATTATTTTGGTGGCCAATTGGTTGTTCATTGGTGAAATTGACAAATGAACGACAATTCAAATGATCCAGTGGCTCTAGTTCCTGTGTAATTTGAATCTTTTATGCCTTTAGAGCTGAATCTTGTTGTAAAATACGATATGTTGTGGTATCTTTAAGAAGACCATTTTATTTTTAACATCGTGTATTAGACATTTCAGGGTGATCACCAACACTTTCGAGAATGAAATTAAAATTTTCTTGTAAACGAACGCTTTTAGTATGTTCTACATGTTTTGACCTTCTACCGAATCGGTCTTTTGCATTGTTTTAATAATGCAACTAAAAGTGTTAAATGGACGATTATGTGAATCATTAAATGCACGTAATTTTCTAGAAACACTTTTCACAGAACGCTGAGTTCCATAAAATAATTCAACAATTTGAACGCATTTTATATAGTGGTGGAGACACACCTATACGAATTCAGTGCACTATCTATATTTTCTGTTTTCTCAAAGAAATCGCACAATTTGAGACCTCTTATGTTCAATATGAACTGAACATTGAAGAACATATATTTAATAAACGATGCGTTATCCTTCGATTAATGTTCTCGATGGATTTGAACAGCTTTCAATAGTTTATATTGATAACACTAATAAAGTAAAGGAACCGTAAGCCATCTTGTAACCAGATTCTCAATCCTGAAACACTTCCCATTTTCGTTCATAGCGTGAATGAAATTAATCAATTAGTTTCAAATGATTTTGGCGAAATAAGAGAAAACGTATTGAATATCAAATATAACTTAGATTCTTTCTAATGAAAGTTTATTACCACATTAAGGAAAATGGATAAAAATTTTTTCGGTATTTATATTATTTTTCGGCCCTTTATCAGTTATGTTTTTCATGACATTTCGGCAATCATTCAACAGTTGTTTTCAGGCCCTCCAAATGATGAATCACCAAATGGACGAATCATAGATTACCCATGACAGAGAGTTCAGAGTACCAACATAATGAGAAAATAGCTCGATGAATGATGATATTTTAGTATGATAATCAATTCTTTCGATAAATGTTTTCACAGTTATTACCGAAAACAATTGACCACTAACCCATGAACAGTAACCCATTTCATCTGCTGTAATTCGTCTGAAGGTTTTCATTTGATTCGTTAAGGTATTATTACCATGCTTGTTTCTCTAATATGTCTTCGAATCATCTTCGCAAATGCATTTGAACGAGCTGTACTAGTCACCTTTGAAAAATATCCACTATGTCACTATGTGGCTCGAAGGAACATGAAAATTATCCTAGCTCGAGGATTATGAATAATGTCCTGACTATTTCAATTCGTCTTGAGGGACCCTTGAAATAGAAGATATGCTATGTTTTATGTTGTAGGACTCGCTTATATTCTGCTGTTGACAAAATATAATGATTAGGTGCGTAATTGAAATTTCTCTTCTACTCAAATTATAATTATAAAAGCTATTCAATTAACGCATAATGCAGTGATCACTAGAACTCACGACTTTGAGTAAGTGATACCTTTACTTTTGAATGCACTGATTTGAAATATCATTTTCTGTTTGAGATGTGTTAAGGGTTCGACTTTTACCAATGCACTGCCTGACCTATTACTTTAGGTCGATCAGGCCCTTTCAAGTACCACTTGAACTTGGGGCTGTTGCTAGGCTGTTTTACTACATTTCCCTGTGGAATTCAGGGATATTTCTAAATATAGATCTAGACTGAATATTTGTTCACATTTATAGTCGAACGAAATATTCAAGTCCATTAAAGTTTTACACTCTTCAATAATATTGAAAAAAACCACGGAACCATCCCTTCGCCATTTTGCAACCAGACCTTCCTAACCGTTCCCCATGTTCATACAGAAAAATAGCTTGATTAAATGATTCATTGTCAGATTAATTTGCTGAAAAGTAAAGGAATCATATTTAATTTTCCATTTCATAAAATCATTTATTCTAATTAAATACCAATTAGTATAAAGAACAGAAGTTTATCTGATACACCAGCGGAAAGTCTCCATTGAAATTTTTCCCCACTGTCAGGATAATTTTTTGTGGTAATTTTCTAGGCGTACACAAGAAGGATAATCATTAAAATAACATGTGCCTGGAACATCCGACACTCCTAAGCTGTCCTCCTCATCTTTTGGGATATCAATCAAACTGCGGGTAACAAAACCAGAGAAGCTTATATAGCCCGTCAACCTCTGGCTTTGATAAATGATGGAAGGATAACGATTTTCCTGAAGTTTTCCCTTTTTCCACCGTTGTATCATAATTTTTATCTGTTGTTGTATGGGGTAGATGATGTTGAACTAAGGCGTTGTGTAGAGCGTCAAAGTTCTCTTTGAAGTTGGTCCGGAATATCGAAGTTCTTAGGATCGTTTGAAATAAAGTTTTTTAGTTTACGTAAGTGAGTTTTTAAGGAATTTTTATTTAGTTTTTTCATTGCAGGAGGTGAGTGGACCATGTTCATGTGAAGTTGGACTGTAGGAGTTTATTTGAAGGTAGGAAATGAACTGAGTTTTATGATTAATAAAATTTTGACATATGACTGAATTTTGACTTTTATGAATAGTATAAAGATTTGCGAAAAAGCTTACTGGTCTGCAGGGTTGGCAAGTTTGGTGATCCATGAACTTCAACATTTCTACCCTGAAATAAATTGAAAAATTGATCATTACCATGATCTCTTTTCAAAATTCTAAGAATGCCATCAACTGCATTGCTGTGCTTCCTGATATTTTATAGTCAGGAAACAAATTAAAATTTGTACCTTTTGATATGAGCCATTATTCAAGCTCTTGTGATTTTTCTGAAGCGATTTCTTTGCTGAGAAAAAATACGAGAATGAATTTAAAAATCGTCTGTGGAATACTGTAATCTTGTAAAATATTTTTGACGTATTGTTCATATAAATATATGTGAAAAGAGTACCTTCCGAATATCATTCCACTGAAATGAGGTTTTGCCGAATGAAGAAAAAATTAGTTGAATCAATGGTTTAGATTTATTCAAAATTCTGAATTGTAAGAACATTCAGCTAGAATATAATTGGAGCATTATCAAAGTGGAACAAATTGCTCGTCTTTTCCTACTAAGTATACAATTATCGGTTCTCTCTGGAGTTTTACTGATGATTAATATTGAAAACCAACGGAAATTTAATATCTGCGCTAAATTTTGTTAGTTTTTTGTGTTGGTGTTGGGTTTTATCGTCCAAAAATTATACTTAGTAAGATTGTCTAATAAAACAGGCTGAAAATTTTGTATCTTGAATACCACAAGCTAATTAATTAAAACGCTAATTAGTTTATTGAAGCTCTAGAGTCCCAACTGTGGTGCAGCTGCAAGAACAGCTGTGATAGGGGGCACAATATAAAGTAGATAGCAGTAAATGTTTCCCCTTAACAATCTACAATCTCTTATTTCGAAGTATTTTTTCATTATCATTTTCACTTTTTCTCTCACTACCCTTGTTATGATTATAAACCTAATTATTATGATTAAAAGTGGTACAATAACTAGAGTCAAGGGCACAAAGACATAAATGACTCATAGTTACATCACATACAGGGTTTTTTTTTAAGTTGGCTTATTAGACGTTTTGGAGAACTAGTGAATATTTCATTCTGAAATTTTAGGTGGAGCCTTGAGGGTGAAGGAACTCTTCACCTAAAATATTTTCAAGTCGTTTTTGTGTCTATCTTAAATGAATATCTTCTTTCTTATTCAAATGCAACTACTTATATTATTCTTTATGTATCGATTCTACACTAATTTCGTAGTATAACTTACTAAAAAAAATTCCGTGCCATGCACTGTTACCAAGTTATGCACAAATTCTTGAAATTTTTACATCTGCCTTGCAAGTTTTAAATGCAATATTTCGCTTTTTTCTATGCGAACGGAACCAAAATCAGCAGTTTTATAATAGGGAATCCATGCATTTATGTGGTACATTCAGTATTCTGATACATCGTAAGGTTCTTCGAAGATTTTGCTCCGAAAATGCGAACCTTAAAATTGAAATATTTCGAGACTTTCGAATGGCAACCCAATTTTACTTTACAGTATTCGATAATAAATGAAAAATGAATGGCACACTTTTATTCATTTGGGATAGTTTTCGAATGAGATGAAAAATACTCAAATTCTTCATTATTTATAGTCATGATGAGATGCCAACTGAAAAAGGAAACCCTGTATATACATGGTGCAGATTTGAATAATAGGTTAAAAAAACAATTTTAATTCGCAAACCTGAAACGAAAACAAAGATTTGCCACTCACCCACCTGTCCCATCACACGAATAACAATAGGAAAATCACGAAGTTTGAAAGCCCGTATGTATTTCGCACAAGAGAATCAAATGAATTCGAATAATACTAATATTCTATGCATAAATTCATTTCAATAGTCATCTGATCTTTCACACATTCGTTTTATAATTCACGACAATTCACCCTTTTCGAGGAAAGATTCGTCTTTTCAGTCGAAACGTCATGCCAAAAATAAAACCGTAAATAAAAGCAAACGCATAGTCTAAATGTTTATTCATAAATCAAAACGGGACTCGTTGACGATATCGCACCAGAAATGGGAGCCGCCCAGCTCAGTCTCACGATGCTAATTCCGAATTCCCCCTTCTCTGAATAATTCGAATAAAAGACACACCTGCTCCGTAAATTTTCAGTGATAAATGGCGTATCGAACTGCTTTCGCCACCTGCAACTTGCTAATGTTTTACTTCGAACGAAAGACGTAGCCATTTGCCTGAAGATTTAAACGATACCAGAAATGAGGAGTAAAGTTTCTTCTGAAGCAGATTTCAATATGATTTGTGTTCGATTCGTTAATTAGAACATTTTGTAAGCGATGAAATGAAGATATCGGAATCATTTGAACGCTCCTCCTTATAAAAATGAAAAGTATCATTTTCTTCAACCTTCAAAAGCAATCTAGCCTTTTGAAGGGCAAAAGAGTGCGGCTTGGGATATCATCCTGAAATTTTGTGGAAATATTGTGAAAAGTGCCACTCCAAAGTGTTTTCATTTTTTTCTATATAGCCCCAAACTCGAAATTTTGGGTAGGACATGTTGGTCCCAGTGACCGTTACGTGCATAATTTTTCTCTTAAAGTTCCTAGGGACAATAATGTCCCACAAATTAAATTACCTGAAATATTTGTACATTATCAAATAAAAACAGAGCAATGATAATTATAACTGATAAGTAATAAAATAATTGCTCATAATGTGTAGGACGTCCTACACTTCCGTTAACACGATAGGCACCTACATATCCCTCATAGTTTTCGCTAAAGAACGGGAGGGACATAATAGTCCCAATGCCCCATAAAGAGCTAGTCAACCCTCTACTAGAAACTAAAGATTGTGTCAAACTGTGAATTTTTAGGAATAAATAGAACACATTTATAGTATCAGTTTGGATAATTATGTAGGAAAAATAATATCTGTCAAATGACCTCCTCTTGCAGCTCTTTAGACGTCCACACTTTTGTGGAAATTTTCAATGACATTTTGACATACTTGATGCTCTATCTCTATAAGGAAACTAATATGGTCATTCCCTAGTTCAGGAATCGATTGTGGATTATTCATATGGACCTAGCTTTTCACATAACTGCATAAAAAATAGTCCAACCATGACAAATCACATAATCATGGTGACCTATTGACATCAACTTTTCTATAGATATAAATTATAATTTTGTGATATAATGGCTTCAGTTTCTGTGTTATGTGAACACATATACCTTTAGAGCTCAATTCCAGTGTGAAAAACGCTTTATTGTAGATCCATAAACTCCAACTTGTTTGTGAACGTCGTGTAAAGGACATTTCTGGGTCTTCACAACACTTTTACGAATCAAATCAATATTTTCTTGTGAACGACCGCTACGACTGTTTCTTTTATTTCTTCAATTTCCCGTCAGGGCGGAATTTATTCTTAATAAACCACCAATGGCTTTCAGATGAAGTATTATAAACCATGAATATCCTTTTTTAAAAACCTTTTTAGGTTTTCACTCCCAGTCTGAGACAGAAATAATTGAAGAATTTTTAATTCAGATGAAGTGCTCCTGCGAAAATCTTTGCACTTATTTGACAGGAGCAAATTGGTTTTGAAAAAATTGTTCCTCATAGTGAAACTAGGAAAGAAAATAAATGAAAAGAAACGTTTCCTCATATTCCTGGCCTTTCAGAAAAAAAAGAGAATTTGGTCCCAAGTGCAACATAAGAACTGTTTTCAAAGAACACAATGATTTGAGATCTATTCTAACCATAACTAAACCAATGAATGAGAAACAAAAATCGAAAAGTTGAGTTTAGAATATTCCCTGTATTTGTGGAAAATCTTATACAGGAGAGACATCAAGACCTGTAGAGATAAGAAAATGGGAACATAAGAACAACATCAAAACTAGAGACATTACAAGATTACAATCGCTGATCATATATGTTCAAACGGCGGAGTTTATATGATGAACTAGAACAACACGAAACTCCTAATGACGAAACTTGATATTATAAAAGGAAAATTAAGGAATCCACATGTATTTTGTTAGATGGAGTAGATAATTTGGCCAACTGTTTTGTTGGAATAGATCGTATTTGAATTGATTTATTGAAGAAAGAAATGACATCAGGAAATTTCAAAATTAAATAAATCCATATGTTCGTCTTGACAACTTTCAATGTCAATTGATACAACACACAATTCTGAAGATTTTACATGTTTGTTTGAAGAAGGTGTCTGATAGAGACGTAGAAACATTACATTATCATTTTCATTTATTTCCTTTTTTAGTTTTACTGTCAGACAAATTTCTTCAAAACCAATTTGCTCTTGACAAATGAATGCGACGATTTTCGCAGGAGCATCTGATTAAATCTCTTAAAATCATTTATGTTTCAGAGACTGGGAGTGAAAACCTAAAGAGTTTTTTAGAAATGCAGAATCCTCCCGATTATATTTCAATCGATATTATAATATCACACGTTATTAAATATAACCGTACGATCTCTCAGAATTTCCACCCCTATATCAGCCCTCATTCTTGATCTTAAACACACGAAATTCTCGAAAAAAAATCTCAGGCGTTAATAATCCGGATTCCGAAATCATCAAAGGAACACGCTGACTTATCCATGATGGAAAACATGGCATACAAATGAGCTATTTTCCCTCAAAAGGAACAGATATGCAGAGAAGGTCGCGAAAAACCTTTCCCTTTTTCCTACCGGCGTTCTCACATTCAAATGTGACGTCGAAAAACATCCGGCTCGAAGGACCAAAAGAAGTCGCGGAGTTGCGTCAAACAGACATATAGAAGATGAAAATGGAATGAACGTCGGCCTCTTTGATTCGAAACGTCTTTGGGGCCCCATTATGATGATTGTGTCTTCGGAGTGTTTTATTTGGAAAAAAGATTTTTTGGAATCGGGAAATGTTGTTGGGAGTGATCGATCGTTCTGATATATCTTTCCAGATGGTCGCGAATAATTTACGTGAATTTCAAAACACTCTTTTTCTGTCTATTTTTCAACTAGTATCCAAACGCAAACGCATGTTAACTTAGAGCGGTTTTTTCAAGGAAAACTAAAGGAGAATCTTATCACTTTTCAAACTGATATGTTCTCATGCTCTCCACGTTTTGAATGATAAAATTATTTGAATCGCACATGTGTAACGTTAACTTTTACCTGAGGGATTTGAACATGAGATTCTAATACAAATTCCTCAGGGGAGGCTTGATTACTCCTGCAACAAAATTCCTAGTCAGTTTTTAACAATATATTATAAAAACAAGATGCGCAAATTTAAATGTACAGTCCCAATCACAATCTATCGAATAACACAAACTTATGACTACTTATCTTTCAATAAAATCATCAAATCATTTTCTTAAATAAAAGGTTCAGATAGTGATTCCCCTTCCAATGAACTATGTTGCCTTTTATGAGGGATATGCCCTCATGTCGGGTTCGATAGACGATAGTTATGCTTCCAGCTCCCTACCATAAGATAACTTCAACGCAAATGTTGGTAGAGGCAAATGTAACAGCCAAAAATTACTTCAGCTTCAGCCATGATTGTATTTCAGTCCAAAGTCAAGCTTCAGCCAATGATTGTATTCCAGTTCGGAAAATGTATTCTACACCAAAGGATGTGCTTCAGCCCAAAAACGTGGTTCAAGGCAAGAAATGTTGCACAAGCCAAGAAATGTGACCCAAGCCAAGAAATGTGGCCCAAGCTATGGAATGTGGTTCAAGCCAAGGAGCAAAAATAAATATTATTTATCTCGCAAACTAGAACCAAAAAATCTCAGAAAAATTATCTGATGAATCCAGATGAAAATTCTTCAAGATAAAACGATATATACGATAGATGCTTTCCCCTTCAGAGGAAAGCCAGAAAACGAAGTCACATAAATATCCCAAATTACGTAGAGACGAATCATAGAAGGTAAATAACTCGACATAAGTTGACAGTTCGTCAATTTGCATTCTATGATTACAAGGAACTAGAACGACTTGGAGGTTTGCACGTTAAATCCTATGTTTCCTAGTGAGTTTCCAAACCTTTATATGCTTAATTGTTTGAAATACGAAAAATTTTGTAGAGCAATATCTCATCAGATTATGTATACCTACAACCATATTATGTAAAATGAACTCTCTTTAGAGGTTCTTAATACGAATAGCTCGACACTTTCGAACTCTTTTCCCGTGGGTCTCATCCAAACGGTCGATTTCCTCATGACTTACGAAGACTTGGAAGCCTCCAATCTGTCACTTCCGGTCAGCTCCGGAACATCTTGCAGAATGATTCATCGGCACCCTTCTCACCTCGTTATAAAACCACCCTTACGCCTATAACTCAAGCGACGTAAGGTCCGAACAACCGGCCAAATTTTTCCGTCCACTTTTTTCCCGATAAGATTTCCGGCTTCCGGAGGCGGAAAAGGCATAAATCCGGAGCGTATGACCAGCCGGCAGTATATCAATTTAAATAATAATGCAGGATGTTTATGGCCACAGTCTGGCCCGCTAACAAATTATTTATGGATAAGAGGAATTTTATTACATCCTCTGGTTTTGGGGAAGGGTGAGGTCTATCTTATGCTTTTATGATAATTGGTGCTTGATATCTGAACCGGATGTGCCCGCAGATTCGTGATGGGAGTAGCGCCCTCTGGGTGGTGAGACCGAAGTTATATTTTTTTGTTAATTGGGGCACGACAGTGGCCGATTAAATCTGATGATTTTAGGCTGAAAAATAAGGGAGGAAACTCTTGAAAACGGAGTCTAGATTGTTCAACTCAGGATGTTATTAATCCACTGAAAGGAGTGGAATGTTTAAAGCACCTTCTCTTATGTAGCCATAGTTTTTCTCTTAGTTGAGGACTTTCAACAAAATGGTGTAGGATCCGGGTTCTACAAGTCTCATAAAATCCGGTAGTGAACGACTCTGATACACTCTCAGAAATTTTGGAACACCAGCTAACACCCGCTGACACCGCGTATTTCCTCAGAGGTCCTGATATTTTGGTGTTATTTCGCACCTTCTAAAATAACACCGACGTTCAATAACTTTCTGGTGTATTTCATAATTGCACTTGTTTGGTGTTAAATCACACTAGAGCGGTGTGATCTCAATTGATCATCCAGTGTGTTTTGACACTGACTCAGTTGTTTTTCACAAGTTATTAGTGTGAAATACGATACGAGTTGGATCGGTTTCGGTGTGAATTCGCACCGTTTCGGTGTTAATTTGCACTAGCTTAGTGAGGTTGCAATAACCTGTTCGGTGTTATTTAGCACTGACTTAGTTGAATGTTATACCTTCCTTGAGAAGAGAAATGAGAAATATTATCTGAATCTAAAAAATTCAATTCAGCAATTTAAATATTAGATATTTGCTAAACAGGTTTCCTAAAGCTAAAAGAATGCAGACCATGACAATAAATTATTAATTATTTTTAAGCTAGGTACTTACTTGCTATGTTAATTTTTCGTTTAATATTTATGTTCTGTAGTTGTTATTCCTGAAAAGTCTTTTAGTGTATTCGTTTTACTATGCAGGTTTTTTAAACAATTCAATTCATTTGAATTTATTCACAATGGAAGATTACAACAATATTTGTTGCCAAAAAAAAACATTTTCCTGTTGATCAAATATATTTTCTTTACACTGATAAATACATAATGAACAAATATAGATATGTATCTTTTGAGACCAAGTGAGAGGTTGACAGCAGAGGTATCATTGAACTTTCTCACATATGCATTGAAATGATTCACCATATCTATTTCCATCAATCGAAAATATATGAGTTAATAATCTCAAAAGAAGTCACAATAAATATTTCCACGTATAACCTAATACGGTATATTATAGAGTAGGAAAGTTTCAACGCTTGTGAAAACTGAAGGAAGTTACCTGAATCAGTTCAAGTTCAAATTCGTAGTACCTACTTGCAAACAGTATTGATTTTGTCCTCAAATCATCATATCAGCCAAAATGAACTTTTCTCTGTTTCCAAAACATTTTCACGCATTTCACTTTCTTCACCTCCATCAATTTGACACTATCGTTTCATCATCACAAAGGCACATACAAGAAACAGAGATAGATAAGAAGTTGAAACCATTCGCAAGTCCTGTTTTGACTATGCTGAGGATTCTTTGTAGAGCCGCCAGAATTGGAACTATTTGCTATTCACATTGTTGCCAAAGTTATTCGATTTGAATAATCAGTTCATCAGACCCATGGTTCTAACTGTGTGAGCGCTCATAATTGGCAATATTTGGCAACCGTGTAAAAATACTGAAGACAAACTATAGTAAACGTATGGGTATTTCATATTTTTGGTGCGAATTTTGAAACTTGATTTGGTCGACAAACACTTCTAGGTTCTTTTTGTTTCTTCTAGAAGCTTCAGAAGTAACACCTGATCATTTCTGTGAAATTATTATTTGAAACTTGAAAGATGGAGTGTATATTTTCACCCAAGAGATGATTTTCTGATTTATGGAGCAATTTGTTTGTTAGATTGGTGTTATAGCTTGATACACACAGTGTGTTTTCAAATATTTTCTCTATTATTCTTGATTTTGTTTCTGTTTGTGATCATGTGTTTCATGAGTTACACCATCTCCTCATAATGTCGATAAAAATGATAGAATTGTTACATAAAGAGGAAAAATATGCTTGATAGTTCAGTATTAGCATTCACACCGGGATTTTTTTTAGAGTGTACATGTCTGAAATTGTTGTTATTTTCAGCTTTTTCTGAGGAAAAATAACGCTGAGGCGAAGAGGAGACTTTCGAGGGAATGTTTCCTGAAAGTATTCATATCTCTTTCTCGAAATATAAATACTCCAGACAATGAGGTGATCTTTGAGTTGAGGTTCGATTACAAAATGGTGAAGGAGCTAGTTTGTGAATTATAACATGCAGATGGTCGAATTAAGAATTATCTCACCACTTAGACTAATTTGTATAGGGATTTATTTTGGATAGCAGGAATCTTATCAAACCCTTTGGTTTTGGCGAAGGGTGAGGTCAATTTTCTGTTTTATGAGAATTGTTGCTATGAGATGGTGCTTGATTCTGAACCTGAAGTACCATCAGATATGTGATGGGAAGACGCCCTCTAGTTGGTGAGTCGGGATGTAATTTCTTTCGTTGATTGAAAACAGGACATTGGACGAAAAAATGTGAGAAGTTCAGGCTGAATTTTTTTTTTCAGATTCTGAAAAGAGTTAACTGCTGAAAAGCATCTCCTTGTATGTAGTCATTATCGTCTCTTTGGTGGAAGACCAATCACGAAATGGTGGAAAATACGTGTTCTGAAAATCTTGCAAACTCTTCTAGTGCAAAACTTCGCTACATTTTTTGAAACTGTTGTTACTTCAGCTTTCGCTGAAAAAAAAACTCTGATGCAAAAAAAAAATTATGAAGGCACTTTACAAGTATTGATATTTTTTTTCCGTAATGTGAATAAGGCATACAATCCGAACTAGTACAAACCAAATTTTCATTTCTTTTTAATCAATCACCATCAATCATTACTTGATATTGTAGTTGCTCAACACGGAGAAGTCCAAAAACATTTTGAGCGTCATGGAGTGCATTAGAACACGAAGAAGAATTATTACTTTGGATATTTACTTGAAAGGTACCGGATCCTTCACCATTTTGCAACAACCATAATTTTCGTAAATTGTAATTTTAAGGTTTATATACATTTGATTTGACATCGAATATCCTTGATTCTGAAACGCTGTGTATTCTACAAGAACTGAGAACATTTCCAACTAACACGAACCACATTTCCACATCCGTTTTTATCAAATCCATTCTACCCTGTTGGAGGTCTCACCCTTACAGAGAGCACCCGACAGAAAAACAATATTTCGCATCTGGATACGTTATCAATCATCAATTCTATTTCCATTAGTCCCCATAATAGCGCAGCACTTTCTGCAAGCCTGCCACCTCTCACCTACCATCCCGCCATCAATCATGGCGTCCCCATATATTGCCGTATGATGATACAACAAAAATTCCTGAATTCTATGTGTGTGGTAATAAGTGATCTGGCGTCAGGACGGTGATTGAGATTCAGGTAGAAAACGAAAAATTGTGAAATGAGGATTTGGGAGAGCGTCGGTGTGGTATTGTGGGGGGTTGCTAGGTTTTAATTTGGGGATGATTGAGCGTTGTTACGAATTGCGTTGGGTATAATTATTTGGTATGAGTTGAGGTTGAAATAAGTAATACTGTTTTTTATTGACTACCGTCAATGGCCATTCATTGAAGTCCTTCAGCCTGGTTAAAATAATAATCCTGAATTATATTAATGAAGATCGCGTTTTTAGTAGAGCTTAATTTAATCTGATTTTCTTACTGATCTTCTGTAGGTAATATTGTAACATTAACTTGTACCTGAAGGGTATTTGAGCAGCTGATTCTAATACTAATTTCTCAGGGAAGGCTTGATCACTCCAGCAACATAATTGCTAGTTGGGTTTTCAACAAATCTGTATTTACAATTCCAATTACAATCTTTCAAATAACACAGACTTATAACTTCAGTGCAACCCGGAGACCTGTGCCTGGTCAACCCAGGGTACCATCTGCAAAGGAAGACCATTATATCGAAAATTTTACTCGAATGACTAAAATAGTATCTGTACCAGCTCTTTGATAACATTTTTGAGGAACTATGGGCGGAAAGTCTCAACCAGTACCATAAGGAGATTATGCATTCTTATTTTAAGGTAAGAAGATCTTTGAGAGAAACTCGGCTATCACCTGGACATAGAGCAATCCATCGGCAACCGGCAGAACACCACCAAGACTGGCCTTAGCCATAATGACGCGGTGCATTTTTTTCAGAAGGGTCACAATTAGGTTCACGATGTGAAAAAGTGAATGAGAAAGGGCTTAGGAAATTCCGAGCAGTCTAGATAGACTCAATTTCAGCCAGGAAGTTTGTAACATTGACTTTTACCTGATAGGTATTCGAACATGAGATTTTAATACTGATTTCTCAGGGAAGGCTTGATCATCCCAGCAATAAAATTCCTAGTCAGGTTTTCAACAATATAATATAAAAGGGGCAAGATTAACAAATCCCAATTTACAGTTCCAATCAAAATCTCTCAAATTACACAAACTTATAACTACTTATCTTAAAAGAAAGGTTCAGATTGTGGTTCCATTTCCAATGCACTATGTGGTCTTCTGTAGTGTCAGATATTCTCGGTGACGGGATATGCCCTCAAGTCGGCTTCGATAGACTTCAGGTATCCTTCCAGCTCTCTACCATAAGTTAACTTCCAAGCAACTGTAGATACAGGCAAATGTAACAGACAAAAATTACTTCAGCCTCAGCCAATGATTGTATTTTAGACCAAAGTCAAGCTTCAGCCAATGATTGTATTTCAGTTCAGAAAATGTGGTTCACACCAAAGAATGTACTCCAGCCCAAAGAATGTGGCCCAAGCCAAAGAATATGGTAGAAACAACAATAAGGTCCCAACCAAGGAGCTATATGAAATCAACGTAAATGAAAATGTGCACAAAAATTTTACAGAACTCCTTCTTGTTTCTTAAGAAAAAAATTAGACATTTACATTATGTCTATGATTATTAGTAAACCTAAAAAGGAATTCGGCCCTGGGAAAATGAAAAGTAAAAAACAAACAGAACATGTGCTGTTAAACAAAATAAGGCAAGCAATGCAAGAATTCAGAACCAGCAAACTACCTTTTAATTCCTGTAGAAATATTTACTTAAATCAAAGGAATTATGAGACTTACTAAGAGTAAATATTATTTATCTCGCAAACTGAAACTTAGAAATTCCACAGAGAATATTTGATGAATTCAGATAAAAATTCTTCAAGATAACACGATATATACGATAGATATTTTCTCCTTTAGAGGAAAGTCCTTGGTTCACACTCAATGGCCATCATTGTCTTATTGTCATCTGACTTCCAGAGGAATTGCAGATTCTAGTCCCCTTGCACTGTCCGTACAAACTTATGGCCAGAATTTCAGTATGAAACTATCGAGAAGAATCGGTTGTACCTACATTCTACAGGGATATTCAGAAGACAAATCTACCAAAATTCCTTCTTCATCAGCTTCTTAGGGGCTAAATTTGAGTACTCAGTATAAGCCGGATCAAAAAAAATGGAATCATCATAAGGAGAAAACTGGATTAATCGATTCCTAGAATTTGCGAGAAAAGGATAACATTCTCCATCATAATTCGATGGAGTAATTTCATTCAATAATTATGGAAGGATTGGAATATCAGTTGACGAGAATAACCAAATATATTCTGAACCCATCTTGCACAGAAATTTATTCAGTCGGTCGTGTTTGATTCAGTTCAGTTACATTGCGTTTTACACCTGCGCATTCGCCATTTTGTACCGAATGCTATTTTCCCTAAAATAATGAATGAATAACATCATATACCCATAATTAAACTAATAATTACCAGAAGACATTGTTGTGTTTCCAATTCAATCCAACCCTAACTCCACGATGGCAGTTCACTTCTGTGGTAGAAGGCCGGTAATCACTAATTTAAGGCAATTATGCTGATGGAGATTCAGGTGGAAAGGGATGAAAGTGTGGAATTGGGCTGGCTGGGTCGTGAGTGATACATCGTAGGGTGTCGCTCTGATGTAATTGGGAGATGGACGAATGTTACCTTATTACAACATTCACAATCTGAGGTCAATGTATTGGATCTATTCAGCTTGGTTTGAAGTTCCTTGCTTGTTTAAAGGGATATAATGATTCAAAATGATCATTTTCTTATTGTTGAATATTCAGATCCAGAAATACAAAACCTAAATGGATCTTTCTCGAAGAAATCAAATTAATATTCATTTGAAACATTAATTCAACATTGATGAATTAGATTTCAACATCATTCAAAGCTTACAACAGGAATATTATTTGAACACGTTCTGTAGATACATTAATTCAGTTCCTCTGAGTTTTATGCGCACTATGCTCTCCAATAACTTTAATATTTATCTTCACCCTCATCTAATCATAAAAACACCGGCGCTTTAGCCATTTTGCACAACATGAATCGCATTAGTGAAATGCACCATTAACCAAACATTAGATTGAAAGAAACCAAAAAAATATCGTGTTTCCAATTCCGTGGCAATTACCTATGAAAACTTCGTAGTTGGTATGAGGACATTCTGGATTGGCATGGGATTTTTCAATAGAGGCGGTAGTTAACCACCGAGTGGTCTTTAAATTCTTCATGTTGGAGCTACAATCGGTATGACCAATTCACCGTCAAAATATGATTCTACACCTTTTACAGTTGTAATTCAGAAAATCAAAGTTCAATTTCAGAAAAGGAACATGTATTTCAGAATAGGAATATGTAATTCAGAAAACAGAAATTGAATTTCAGAATAGTTAATTCAATTTCAGAAAGCGAAATTGAAATTCAGATTAGGAAGTTGTATTTCAGAAAAACAAAGTTGTAATTCAGAATAGTGAATTGAAATGCAGAAATGGCAAATTCAATTTCAGAAAAGGAAAATTTTAATTCAGAAGTTATAAATTGAATTTCAGAAAATGTAATATGTTATTCAGAATAGTATCGAGTCATCTATAACAATGTGACATCGAACTTGTTCTAATGACATAAGTTTATTTTTTATTATGTAGATATATGTACTATATAACATAGGTATAAATAGGTACATATTCATGTTTTCATTGTATCTCGAGTACATGCAACCAATCTGAATTACAATTTTCCATTCTGAATTTCAAATCACCAATTCTTAATTACATTTATATTTTCTGAAATTCAAATTACCCTTTCTGAATTACATATCACTATTCTGAAATTCAAATTACTCTTTCTGAATTACATATCACTATTCTGAAATTCAAATCACCATTTCTGAATATCAATTTACTATTCTGAATTACAATTTACGTTTTCTCAATTACAATTGGAAAAGGTGTAGTCAGACCCTCGCCTTGTTTGTGAATGGGCCTTATCGATCGCATAGTTCTAGCGATATTGTGATTCAAAATATGAATGATAATTTTTCCAGATCCTTGAAACACAAAACCTTCAAGAACCTTATTCGATGGAATTGAATGAGTTTTCATTATGAAGCATATTCAATTCAACAATTGTCGAACTATTTCTACATCATTCAAAGGAAATAAGAGGATAATGAGCTGGACACTTTTTGTGGAAACATCCATTCAGACTCCTTCTGTTCATTTCCTGATATTTCACAATGCTCAGTTGAAAAAAAATGATTCAGAATTTTTTTTAGATCCCTGAAATACAAAATCTTTAAGAACCTTTTTCGAAGGAATCGAATGAATTCAAAGGGAATAAGAGAATTATAATCTTAACGCACCTTTCTAGAGAAATCATTCAGTTTCCTTAAGTTTCAAGTGTTTGATTCTGATCAACAGCATAACTGTTTTTCTCTTCACCTACATTAAGGAAACATGACCGGTGCCATTTTGTACCGATTGAAATTCCACTTAATTAATGAGTGAAAACATAATTTACCCTATATAAAAGTATTAATTATCAAAAGAACATCGTTTTTTTCAATTAAATCTACCCCTAACTCCACGATGGCACTTCACGTCTGTGGTAGAAGGCCGGTAATCACTAATTTAAGGCAATGATTCTGCTGGAGATCCAGGTAGAAAGGAAGGAAAGTGTGGAATTGGCCTGGCTGGGTCGTGAGTGATACATCGTAGGCGTAGGGTGTCACTCTGATGTAATGGGGGATGGAAGAGGGTTGGATAACGTTAGTCTTCTGAAAGGATTGCGTAATCGGTCGAGGTGTAAGAGGCGATGGATGAGAAGGGGTTTGTTTGTTTCAGGAAGGTTTTGTGGTGCAATCAAGAAACTGTTGATTTCTATTCGACTGGAAAAAAAACGAAGAGTTTACTGAAATATGATCTTAATTAAATTGTTTTTAGGGTGGTGAAGGGTTATATAATGAATAATAACGTCGATAACGTAAACAAAATTTTATTGCATCTTACCTCGGTTCAGCCACATTCCTTTTCTATTAACGCGAATCATAAATGATAAGGAAATTATTGAAATGCAATTGGGACTATCTTCAATTGTCTCTGCTTAAGAACAGCTTTTTCGAATATCGAAGAATATCCAGGCAAAGTTTGAATGTGACTGTAATTTGAGGTACACAATTGATATTCATGTTACTTTTTACATTCTCGTGATTTCTATTGATTTGTTTTGTTATATTAAGAAGATAACAAATTATTTAAATGGGAAAATTGATTCAATGAAAATAACTCCAGATATCGATTTGAACTTATTCTTAAAAAAATCGAACATACAAGCTTTAAACTCATAGAGGGATACACAGGTTTTATTTGAGGTTTTCCCTATGTGTTTTTGTGTCATACGCTGGTATTTAGGGTACTCTTCCAAATATTTTCTTTCTTTCACTGTGAAATACGAGGTCATACTTGATCAACCTCCCTTACATCTTCATGTGGATGTTATGCCTACCATATTCGATTCCGAAACACCCTTTGAAACAGTTGTAGTTGACCGTCCTAGTGCAATGAGTTTCGTAAATCGCTTGGACAATCCATCCATATGGTAAACAGATTAATGAAAAAGAGAAAGCAGTCTATAGCAATGTTTATTTGATATTTAAACAACACTCAAGTGAAATAGCCCTGGAACTTACTCAATCCAAAAGTATAGGAAAGTCAGCAGATAATATTTACAGAAGTTGTTGACAGGAAGAAGAGACCACTAAACACGTTGTATGCAAGTGTCTATAGCGGATAGCCTAAAAACAATCCATATTGCCGAAGCGGTCGTAGACACCCAAGAGGTTACAGCCAAGTCTCATAGGAAAGTTGTCCGCTTTATCCACGTTATTGACAACCTGCTTGGGTTTTCATGAATGAGAATGATAGACAGCAGAGGCCTTTTATGGTAGCTTGTAAAAGAGCGGAATGGGAACGGTAATACACCAACTATAACCTCAAAGAAAATACCTTGGTAAAGAGATGGTTTGAAATACTCTACAGGACCTGGCGCTGGAATATACGGGCCAAGTACAAAGTGTGCACTGTCGCTAGACTCCTGTATGAGCGTCTTTCAAGCGGAAACCTAGATATAAAACTGGAAAGAAACTATCATAAGTGCTATATAGCCATACACTCAGATAGTCAAGCTGCTATTGAAGCACTGAGCTCCTGAGACATCGACTCATTGGCCCAGAACCCATATGTGGTATAGGTGAATGTAGGAGTTTCTGGAGAAGGAGAAGCCCAGAGAGATAACTCTGGCGGAATTTCTCAGAGATGGATCATTCCACTAAGTTCCTTCGGAACTTTGAATAGCACGATCCAAAAGATATCTGGATCTTAGTAAGAAAAAATAACACCTACTCACTGGATTTCTTAGAGGACACTGTCGCCTCAGGAGGCACCTGTTGAGGAAGTGATTGTAGGACACTGACGAGTGTAGTTCTGTGGGGAGAAGGAAGAAAGCCCCATTCACCTTGTCACGGAATGCTTCGGAATTGTGAGCCTAAGGAGATAATGCCTTGGGCGTTGAAGCCTTCACAGATATTGAATTTTATCTGATCTCTGGAACAGGAAGGCGAGCTGTGAGGATATGGTCTGAACAGCTCTGAGGTCGCAGTGAACTATAATTCCTTTTGAAACTTAACCATGGTCGCTAATTATCGTTTCATAAATAAAAAATTTTGCTTACGAAAAACATACTCGTATAATAACCTGTGTCGCTAGTGCTGCATCATTGCAAACTCAATATAATGAGAGAAATCCTCCATTGGCCTTGATGCATACTGAAAAGGCATTGAATTCATAGAAATAACGCTGAAATGTTTTGTCTTTCCTTTCAACCAGAAATAAGAATAAAGCCAAAGCACCAATAAATCAACCCCATTCCTTCGCCACCCCAAAAAACAGAACCCCAATCCTCCAAGCTATTTTCCGCCCTGATACGAATCAATTTCGTACAATGTAAACCAAACTTGAAAATAGCCAATATAAGGCAGCAGTCAAGCCATGGTAATTGAATAAAAGAACAAACCTTCTGGTGAAATAACTCTGGAACTTACTCATTCTAAAAAGTTCGTAATGATTTCACCTACTTATACAAAGAAGTTCCTGAAATCGTCACGAACTGAGTTAAGGTGATAGTGGCACTGCTGAAAGGTACAAACATCATTTGCACCCTATGGAAAGTCAGCAGATCATATTTGCAGGCGTTGTGGACAGATAGAAGAGACCGCTGAACACGTTGTATGCAAGTGTCTAGAGCTGGATGGCCTATGAATAATTAATGTGGCCGAAACGGTTCCAGACACCCTAGAGGTAGCCACCTAGGATCACAGGAAGGTCCTCTGCTTTATCAACGCTCTTGACGACCTACTTAGGTTTCATGAATGAGTAAGGTAGAGAAAAGAGACCTTTTGTGGTAGATATATTGTTCATAAACAAGGAATTTTTCCATATCTCACAGAAAATATTCAGGGTCTCTTTTAATGATAATAACAGCGCAGTTGGCGTTTGACTATTATAAATATTTATATCCTGATGTAAACTTTAATTTAAAAAACGATATTTCGAGTTTAGGCTGGTAATTTCGAAAGGAATTGAATAGTGTGACTTGATTATAAATTTGTAGAGAATTGGTGAGAAAAGATGAGATACAAAATTTACAAAACAACCTACGATGTTACAATCATTTATAAAGACTCCGTATAATAACCTGTGTCGCTAGTGCTTTATCATTCCGAACGATTCAATATCTTGCTCAAAAAAATAATAAAAATCGTCCATTGGCCTTGGTGCATATTGAAAAGGCATTGAATTCATAAAAATTACGCTGAATGCTTTGTCGTTCCTTTCAACCAGAAATAATAATAAAGCCAAAGCACCAATAAATCAGCCCCACTCCTTCACCACCCCTAAAAACAGAACCCCAATCTTCCAAGATATTTTCCGCCCTGATACGAATCAATTTCGTACAATGTAAACCAAACCAGGAAATGAGTTCAGCTCCTGTCTCATGAAATATTCGCCATGGGACAGGACCCGGATGCGGCCCGCGCGGAAAAAGACCGTCGAGGAGTGGGGGTAAGGGTGGGGGAAGCGGGCGAAAGGGAGCAAAAAAGGGCACAGGTGCACGAGAAAACTGAACCCGCTTTTGCATGGCTCTTCACAATTATTTAACCTCTGCCGTAGTGGCTGTTGGGAGTATATGAATTTTGGATAATATTTTCCCTGTGTGCGGTTCTTCGGGACTTATGGAATATTCATTGGTGTACCGGAAGTGCTTCCGGTTGCGTATTTCGTATTCGGAGGGTACATACTATATAGTATGTTGGGGACATAGTGATGGTGTTCTTGGTTTGGGATGCTTTTATGAAGCTTTTTGCGTTGTAGTCGTTAGAAATTTCATGGTGGACAAAATCGAGTAGGAGCCATATTACGCAGATATTAGGTGCAATTCGTCTAGGCATGTTCTCTTTACGGTTTTTAATCGATAAAGGCATCACTGCGCTGCTGCAAATTTTCAGGAGTCGGTACGCGAGATCGAATTTTCGTCTCAAGTGCATCCAACATGCCCAATTGGGTTCAAATCGGGTCTTAGAGCAGGCCAGTTGAATTCTTGGATATCAATCTCTGCTAAATACTCCCTGGCAATCCTAGCCACATGCATTCGATGCGCTCGGCCCTACTGAATACTCCCTGTATTTTAGAATTTTGAGCCGAAAATGAGGTTCAACTCACTGATGAGGAATCCGTGTTCAAATTCAATTCTATCTGTGGGACCGTCCTTCCATCTGTCTGTGAGCACTATAACTTTCGAAGGGATTTTCCTAGAGGGATTTTTAGGTTGAGTTCGTTTGCCAAATGCCGCGGTTAGGATCGTGAATCAGCTGAATCATATATGGGTGTTCACGAAAATTTCCATTCAAAATTTATGTTTCGTAATATCTCAGACAAAAAGGAAACCAATCAAATGAAACTTTGTGGCCATATATGGGTGTTTCACGAAATATTTCCATTCAAAATTTATGTTTCGTAATATCTCAGATAAAAAGGAAACCAATCAAATGAAACTTTGTGGCCACGAGAAAATACTCATCATAACCCTCGCGCTAAATTTTGTGACCTTAGTGTTAACAGAACCACATAGAATTCAATTTCACTATTAAAAAGAAAAAACTTCATATTTCCATAACAGGATATCCGATTCGAGTGAAATTCATTTTGTGTATAAAAACTGATATACTGAATGTTCATTCAAAAATAAAAAGGATTGAATCATCAGAACCGTAGAAAATTCAATTGAAATATTAAAAATAAGAATCCCCACAGTTCCATAACAAGATATACGATGCATGTGAATCTAATTTGGTGAATGAAGGTTGATCACTGAATGTTCATGCAAAATTTCAAGAGAATAGCATCATCAGAACCATAGAAATCAATTTTTTTCGAATATTTTCACATATCTTAATATTTGAAAAATATCCAGAATATTATTTTATAAGTACAGAGATTTTGCATCTATACATATATTTAATATCAATTTCAAGTCTCATACGAAGTTTTGAGGTAATAGCCTCATTACCCCACCAATGAAAGAGTATTCAAAAGCACCTGCTCAGGGTCTTTTGATTTTTTTCATTGAACACTAAAATTTTACGCCCATTTTAATCACCCTTGAAAAGCCGTTAATTTGCCATCTTCAAACAAACTTCCGAACCCTCTGACGTCCTTGACGGTCGTATAACTTCCGGTTCAGCAAAGTATATAAAAAGCTAATGTACTTCCAACCCCGAACGTGCATCCGCATGAATTCCATCCGTCTCAAAATGCCGCAGCCATAAAAATTCCCGAACAACACTTTCACGCATTTTTTCAGCGTAAACCGCGTTCGCCCATTGGTCCCGTTTGCCGGTAAAATTCGTTTCATTAGCCGGAAATGCTTTTATTATCCGGCCGGAATAGACCCAGAATGAGGTTCGGTCTATGAAATTACACTTCTGCAAATTGGAAAATCATTCGTTTACTTGCTCTGCGCCCCGGTGGAATACTAAATTTCCATATTTGGGCGCGAATTCGCCACTGGTTAACGTGTTTAGTTTTTTTTTTGTTGTGGGGTCGCCAGTGCGTTATTGTTAGGGAAATTGTGCACTTCCGGAAAGGAAGAATTAATGCAGGTATGTATTTGAAGGCCGATAGAGGATTATATTGATGATGTTGAATTTCGTAGACATTTTAGTATTTAACATAATAAACCAATTTGTACGTTAATAGACTTTTATTTTAAATTAACTGAGTGTAATGTATGGGTGATATAGATTTAGCGATAAATGATTAAAACGATCTGATTTAGACGTATCACTTTAATCTTCTTTGATTGCTACAATACCACTGATTTTCACATTGAGCACAATCGGACTAAGTTCGATTTTGGTGGGGATTCGACGCATGACATAAATGTTAACACAATTGAAATATATTACACTGAGTTAATATCAAATAGGAGTTCATTAACGTACAATTAGGTTTATTAGATTATATCAAAAATGGATTATGGGCGTTCAGTGAGTAACTTGTTATTTTAGTGTTTGTTTGCAAGTGAAGGAACTGGTTATCTAGGTTGTAACTGCATCGATATATTGTTTTCAAATCTGCCTGAAAAGGTAAATTGGTGTTTTCCGAGTGAATCACAATTTTCAAATTGGAAAATCATTCGTTAGGTATTCCGCGTCTTGACGAAATACTAAATTTCCATATTTGGGTGCGAATTCGCCTGCTGCACTGGTTGAGGTTTTTAATTTTTTTTTTGCAGTCAGTGCAAGCAATATTATAATGCAAATTGTACAATTTCAGCCAAAGGAAATGAACGCGGGCATACTTTTAAGATCCATAAATGATTATATTTGCAATAAATAGAGATTTTAAGCGTAACATCGCCATGAATTCTAAAATAACGGAAGTAGGGAACAATAATGATCTATTGAAATCAACCACTTTTCAATACATATCGAGTGTTGAATTTTCTAACGAGTTGGGTGTTTGGTTGCAAAATGGTGAAGGAGCTTGTCACACCGTTATTGAAAATTCATCGATATATCGTGTTTAGATCTGCCTGAGAAAGTAAATACTGTTATCCGGATGAATTACCATTCTGAAAATTGGAAAATCATCCGTTTAGTGGCTCCGCGCCCCGGCGGAATACTAAATTTTCATATTTGGGTGCGAATTAGCCTGTGCCACTGATTTACGGTTTAGTTTCTTTGTTGCAGGGACGTGAGTGCGTTATTGTAAGGAAAATTATACATTGCCGACAAAGGAAAATAAATGCAGGTTTTTATTTCGATATCGATCCGTGATTATATTGACGACTTTGAATTTCGTTGTATTGAGTGTATGGTTGCAAAATGGTGAAGGAGCGGGCCAAGCCGTTATTGAAAATGTTTCTATATATTGTGGTTAGATCTGCCTGAAAAGGTTGAATAATGTTTTCAGTGTAAAGTTTGGTACTGCAAGTTGGAAAAATCATTCGTTTATTTGCTCCGCACCCTAGTGGATTACTAACTTTCCAAAAATGGGTGCGAATTCACCTGCGCCATTGGTTAACGTGTTTATTTCAGTTTTTTCTGTGTCAGGTCGTAAGTGTGTTATTATGCAGTACCAGGAAAGGAAAATTAATGCGGTCACTTATTTTTTCGTCGATCTCAAAATGGAAGTCGATTTTTATGTCTACGAAATTGGTCATTAATGACCCGTTTTAATGCTCAATTTCCGCTATAATGTGCAATAATTATGGCAACCGTGGCAAGTATTCAAAAGCACTCAATATTCCAATAGAATGTTCTATGGTTTTGTTAACACTATGGCCACTAAATTGCACGAAGATCCAGTTATTCACCGAAGAAATTCCACTTGAATTGGATATCCTATCATGGCAATATAAAGATTTTCTTTTCAATATTCCATTTGAACTTTCTATTCTTTATACTATGTCCGCGAAATTTTGGATGAACATTCAGTCTACCGATTTCCTTTCACAAGATAAATTTCACTAGAATCGGATATCTTTTTCTAGAAATATAAAGTTTTTTTTTTAACATTTCAAATGGATATTGTATGGTTCTGTTTACACTATATTATGAGCATCTAGCATTCGGCCATACATTTCATTCCAATTAGTTTCGTCTTGTCTGAGATATTGAGGAACAAAAATTTCGAATAGTCATATTTATTGAACACCCTGTACGATTTGACTGGTTAACGAACTCAACCGAGGCATTCAGGACCTGAACTCATTCTAAAAATTTCAAGTCTCTAGGTCAATCCCTTCGAAAGTTATTTCACTAACGGCCAATCTATGAACCATTTATCTGAGATAATCATCTCCAACTACTAATACCTTCGTCACTCGAAGTCCCTCTTGAATATTCTGTAAATTAAATTAATTTCGACTCAGTTTTTAATGGAACGAACGACAAATGTTCTCAGCAGACTGTATCAAATTAGCGAATTCATTACTCTTTTTAGAACATGTGCCAAATAGCGTTTGTCACGACGCATAATGCACCAATTAAAAGCCCATAATGTATGAGATCCCAACTTGTTGATTTTTGTTTGGTTTTATAGGCTCAACCGTGGTTTCAAGCTATTCATTCCATCCTCTTACCGAAATACTTCAAAGGGTCCCAAAGTTAATTCATTATTTCAGGTATTTATACTTACTTCTGAAGACTTTGTGGTCGGATCAGGATAATCGTACTGGTTGAAAGAAGTTATTTCTGTAATTACAACTCGGCATCTTCATCTGTAAGCATTCAACTTTTCCAGGAATGAGGAAAATTAGGTTTTAAGGTATAATCTGGGGGTTAAAACTGTGAGTCAAAGTAATTAGATGATGGTGTTTCTTGCGGAAATCTTTTAAATACATAAGATGCTTGGTGTAAGATTAAAAGTTGAATTTAGGTAATACAGACAGGAGAATGACAAATTTTAAAGCTGTGTACATTCGGCTAGTGGAAAATAATAATCATATGTAGCAGATCGCAGTAGTAAGAAAGTATGAAATGGTCGAAAAGGTTTTAAGCTATAGTTCTAGTTCCTTCTGGTTATTTTTAGACAATAACAAACCTAGCAGGAAAATTAGTTTTAATCGATCAATAATAGCTTATCGTTCAATAATTGGAATATCGGGGAGAATGTAGTGTACTTAGATGTTTTCTACCCAACAATAGATATAAAATTTTTATTTTCTTATTCTTATTTGTAGCAGATCGCAGTAGTAAAGAAAGTATGAAATGGTCGAAAAGGTTTTAAGCTGTAGTTCTAGTTCCTTCTGGTTATTTTTAGACAATAACAAACCTAGCAGGAAAATTAGTTTTAATCGATCAATAATAGGTGATCGTTTAATAATTGGAATATCGGGGAGAATGTAGTGTACTTAGATGTTTTCTACCCCACAATAGATAAAATTTTTATTTTCTTTGCTTGTACGTCCTTGAAATATCTTGCAAAACATAGTATCTCTGAACCATTTAGCGTCCACCATTATATGGAAATAATGAAATAATTTAAAAATGCCTTTATATTGGTGAGACAGTCTCACCAATAAAAAGGCATTTTTAAATTATTTCATTATTTTCATCTTGCAAAACATCTGAAACAAAAAAAATTGTAGAGAACGATAATAAAATGATATTAATCGAATAATTGCTAATTCACCATTCCAATTCTGGGTAAACTTGACACTGAATGGATTTTACCAGAAAATCACTATTGGTTAGATACATTTCAAGAGACCGGCTCGGTGGAATATCAAAAAAGTTGAGAAAAGCCCTGAACAAGAGCTTCTCAGAGCGGTGAAGCAATTTGACTATAACACCAAATTTTTATATGGTACTTGAGATTGATACCTTTTATATAAATACAGAATCTCATCACAATCGGAATTATATTCTGGAAATCGTTCAGGAAATGTCGATTCATGTAAAAATATTTATGCGATCCTCTTGAAATTTCGCATGAGCATTCAGTTTATCAGTTTCCATTCATAAAATAAATTTCATTCGAGTCGGATATCCAGTAATGGAAACATATAAATTCTTTTTTTCAATATTCCACCTAAATTGTTTATGGTTCTGTTAACGCTATGGCCACGAAATTCTGGATAAACATTCAGTGTGTCGATTTCCATTCACAAAATAAATTTCACTGGAATCGGATATCTTTCTATGGATTTATATGGAGTGTCTTCTTTTCAGTATTCAAATAGAAGTATTTCATGAAAATCAGCGTTCTGTGAATTTTTTCTTTAATTATGTGGATTTTATGGTTTACATAATCGTCCCTCTGAAAATACAGTCGTAGCGACCGTTCGAAAGAAAATATTTATGTGTTTCGTGAAAGTGTTGCTGAAGACCCTGAAATAACCACCAAATGACGTCAACAACAAGCTGGACTTAGTGGGTCAGCAACTTGCCTCATTTTACACAAGGATTCAGCTCTGGAATCATATAGGGTCAAAACAGCACAGAAGCTAAAGAAAATGCCACTATATCGTCTGAAACGTCGTTCATCTCTCATTTTCATCAATGATGTCAATTGGTCACCAAGATTATGTGATTTGACACCGTTCGACTATTTTCCTTGGGTTATGTAAAGAACCAAGTCAAAAAATAATACACAACGATGCCAAAAAAAAAAATAAAGTTATTTTTTTCATTTGTAAGATAGAACCTCAATGGTCGGAGTTATGCAGAAAGGTAACATCTCTCAATAGTGACAAACTGACATATCTAGCTCCGAAATTTTTATGGATTATGCAAATATTTTATAAGCTACTCAGAAGTTTTTGGTATTATTTTGATATATCGATATATTGTCATATTTTATGTGTTTCATTATTGATACCTTCAAGTCAAAAAAGGCAAAAATTTATCATTTTTGAAGATTGGTATGTTTCGAATCTATGGAATTTCCTGCAAATTCTCCAATTTTGCCTCAGCGACTTTCTTTCTGGATGGTAACAGTGATATTGAATCGATAAAGAATTCTTGACAAGTAGGTTTACCTCGATAAGATTATTCGAATGAAATTTTTTGATGAGGTTGAGAAGAATCATATTGCCGAATCATCAGCGAGAAATGGCTCTTGATTATCAATATCGATTAATTTCAATGCAAAGAATTGATTTTATACTTAAAATCAGGCTTTTTTGATTGATTGGTAGTTTTTTCACCCAACTCAACACATTAATAGAAAAAAAGACGAAATGAAAATTAGGTTAGGTTATTATGTACGTATTCGGAAGAATCTCATATAACAAGATGCTGATAGCTACCAACCCACTTGAATACGTCAGGCTCTAAGTATATCCAAATAATATCATGTGGGATGGAAAGTTTCTGCAAATGAAGGATTGACCAAAATGAAGATGAATTCAAAGCATAGAGGTAAAGGAAGTGGAGGGAACCCAACGTTTGACAAGTGTCACGTAAACAAAACAACACAAAACAAGGAACGGACACACCAATATGGCCGACTTCGAACTTTTCAAACGTTGAATTTCATTATTTGTGTCTCACTTCTTGCTCATTTTCTCTACAGTTTGTAGCAGAAAGATATTAAGTGTTAGTTAAAGAAGATTTTTTTTAGTGAATTGTGGCTTTAATGAATCCAAAAAATTACCGCCACAAAGTTGCCCACACAAATATGGCCTTTTTATGTGACACTTTTGCATCAAGGGAAATATAGGATATGCGCCCTCCCCTTCCTTTACGTCCATGATTCAAAGAGTCAAATATTTTTTTGAGGTTTGGTAGCTTTTTACAGAATGTAAAGCAGGTATTTGATAACATTTATTCACATCCAATAAATTAAAGAATATTGTGGGTTGGTAGCTTTCTGCATAGCACGGTCAAACCGGAGGAGTGGACGTTTGCAGAGGTGTGAGGGGACGCCATTTGACAGATATTATTTTCGTACAAACATTATATAACTGATACTTCCATTATCGGTAAAATGTTTCCGTTAATGTTCTTCAAGATTTCCCTTCCTTTTATTTCAGTTTCCAACAGTACAAGCCGAGCATCCTAAAAAGGAAACAAGATCCCTTATACCTACAAAAAAGCCATACCAATTCACCCCAAACCCTGCTCAAAACACCGAAACAACTCGAAAAAATCCCCTAAATTACAGCAGACCGAATTCAATCTACCCTTCTGCCACCCTCTTAATTCCCATATTTCCACTCAAGAGATTAAAACCGGGCTAAATATGAAAAGAATGTTTTGCATTGTTCAGTTCGGACGAACGGAGCCTGTACGCCAGGGGGTTGAGGGAGAGGGTGGAAGAAGTTCAAAGTAACCCCGTCCGGACCAGGAGGTCTGTTTTAGTATAGTTCAATGATGGAAAGAGGCTTTTCTTTCTCATTGTTCGAGACACCGTGTTCTCAACTCGGATTTTCGAGGGTATTAAAAGGAATGTATAGTGGTAGAGGGTTAATCTTGGAGGGTCTGGCTTGCTGGAGGAGAAAGGAGTTTGATTCGTGAGGAGATGGAGTGAGGAGAAGTATTGCTGTGAGACTGTCTTGGGTTTGTTAGATTATATTTCGGGAAGTCTCGAGGTTTCTGGTGTCTTCTGTGCAAGCTGTGAAGTGACTGAAAATGGGCCAATGTAGGTCAGGAGAACTATGAACGTAGCCTTATGGTGGTATTCTGCTTTAATCTGTAAGCCAATCTGAAACTATTCATAAGCTTACATGAAAATTGCAATTATACGTTCAAGGGATCTGTGGCTCACAGAAATCGTAAAATATTTACGAGTACTCGACGGGTGATCAGAAGCATTATCAAATGACATTTTGTGAGGTTACACTGAATGGTTTGTTTATTTTAGGACGAACACCAACGTTTAAGTATAAGAAATTCATGATGAATAAAAATTATATACGAAATAAGAATTAGTGCGTTAATAGGAACGCAGGTATAATATAAACAATGAAAGCAGAGAATAATACTAATTGATTAAAATCAACCAATATTAAACCCATACTTCGGAACTAATCCCGCCAATTAGTATTATTCTCTGCTTTCATTGTTTATATTATACCTGCGTTCCTATTAACGCACTGATTCTTATTTCGTACTATTATCCCCAGGTCTGGTTTATGACGATTAATCGAGCGTTTCCACTTCATCGACTGAAGGTAGAATCCACAAAGTTGGACTGCCACCAGTTTGTATGAAAAACGGATAAACATCTCGCGACTTCGTTCAACGTTCATGCATTGGGGGTAGGTGTTCGTAAGGATCCCAAGAGATGGCGTCTTGTTTCTGTTAATACTCAGAGCTGGGCGACATTTCTTCAAGTAAGGGAACCTAGAATGCCTTTCAGACTGAGCTCCTCCATACTGATGAGCCCCAAATAGGGCGAAATAGCTATCTATGGATGCTCCGTTTGATATTACCACCATGCATGTTCTTGTGCGTTGACGGGATTAGTTCCGAAGTATGGGTTTAATATTGGTTGATTTTAATCAATTAATCTGCTTTCATTGTTTATAAAAAATTATATAGCTTAGTTTATTGGATTTTTATCGAAAGAAAATCATTACAGGTAAAATAATATTATATTATAATTATATTATAATATAATATATATTAAGTAGGAACTTTATGAGAATTGGAAGAGAAAAGTTGCGTGATCAAATGAATCCATTTGAAATGCCGGATTACCATATAATTTTCAGATTGAAAAAAAGCCGAATGCCCAGTTTGTGAACATGCGAGTAAACATGTTCAGATTGAAGAACCAGTGTACTATAAACTTAAATGCTCTACAGCAATTTTAACCATTAAATTTTCATCTTTTCTGTTTTCAAATCATTTGATGAAAGAAACAAATGCAAACTACATTCAGATATACGTATAATCAAAACCATTTACCCAAAACACAAAAAGTTTCATGATCAAATCGTACGATTGAAGGTTATGTTTTTCGATGAGTAGTTCAAAAGTTACACTGTAAATATTAAGTTACAGAATCCAGTCTAGAATTGCATTATTCACGAATCCGTAAGTCGGCCAGTTACAGACCAACCGTACACTAAAGTATAGTAATTCGCAAATAAAAAGCAGAATACCACCATTAGTCCCTCAGTGTTTTTTTCACTCTCATATTCTAAAAACCTTTAACGGCGCAAAGCGTTTTTCCGAAGCTTCATAATAAGAGAGACCGGTCAAGAACCTAATTGACAATAGACATCAACTTTATCACCGTTTCCTTTGTATCCCATTAAAAAACGTCAAAGCGAATAACTGCTTTTTTCACAAAACGAATAATGAAGTTTTTCCGGTTCTGGAAAATACGTCGATACATTTGGTTCAGATAATGTTCAACAAATCGAATTCCATATTTCAACTGTCTTAAACTTTTTTGAATTGAACTATTTCACTCAACGCTCTTTCAACTCTCATTTTCACTGAAGAAAAACTCGGCGTAGGCGTTTTTCGGAAGCCTCCATAATCTGGAAATCATCCGAAAACCTAATCGACTATAGACATCAACTTTAGCACCCTTTCTTTTTAGACTACTGGCCCGTATTGAAAAAATTATGGGTCATTTGAACCACCAGTTGATCTATCTAGAACGATACAAGAGCATAAAATAATAAGATTCAGCACTATGCCGTCACTTGTAAGCTGTCCAACTGAGTGCAGGTGAGAATTTGAAAGTACAGGTAGAGTGGGTATATTTTGGTCACATATTTTTGTACGGCATTCTTACCATCGATAGATCCGTGAAAAATAAGAAAAACGCGTAGCGCCGTAAAAAAATAAGGAGCCACAGAGTCGAATTTTTCTTTTATTTTCCGACAATTACCAGGGTAAATTTGGTCATTTGATTTTGTACGGCATCTGTGTCATACTATTTCAATACTTCTTCTAATCCATTATTCCGCAACGCCGTACAAAAATCATGCGACATGGGGAAAAATCTAGGGTTGCAATCCCCTCTCTTTCCGCAGTCCAGGGGGTGATTTGACACAACATGAAATAAATTTATTTCGAAAGTATTTTATGCAAGGATAATATATTTTCATATGCCGCACATTTTCGTTGGTCCAAAGGGGAAAAAAATAAAAAATCCATTTATTTGTACTAATTTTCATAGTCTTTTCGTGATTCTAGGTTCCTAGTTAGAAACTATGTTGAATATGGGTTTGTATACTACCCATTTATACGAAAATATAGACATATTGTCACTGATTATTCCAAAATACAACATATTTTTGAGAACTACTCATGACACTGAAGTTTGCAGTACAAAATCATGTGACAAGGGTGTCTGCTAACTTCAGTGTCATGAGTACTTCTCAAAAATATGTTGTATTTTGGAATTATCAGTGACAATATGTCTATATTTTGGTATAAATGGGTAGTATACAAACCCATATTCAACATAGTTTCTAACTAGGAACCTAGAATCACGAAAAGACTATGAAAATTAGTACAAATAAATGGATTTTTTATTTTTTTCCCCTTTGGACCAACGAAAATGTACGGCATATGAAAATATATTATCCTTGCATAAAATACTTTCAAAATAAATTTATTTCATGTTGTGTCAAATCACCCCCTGGACTGCGGAAAGAGAGGGGATTGCAACCCTAGATTTTTTCCCCATGTCGCATGATTTTTGTACGGCGTTGCGGAATAATGGATCAGAAGGAGTATTGAAATAGTATGACACAGATGCCGTACAAAATCAAATGACCAAATTTACCCTGGTAATTGTCGGAAAATAAAAAAAAAATTCGACTCTGTGGCTCCACATTTTTTTACGGCGCTACGCGTTTTCTTATTATTTTTCACGGATCTATCGATGGTAAGAATGCCGTACAAAAATATGTGACCAAAATATACCCACTCTACCTGTACTTTCAAATTCTCACCTGCACTCAGTTGGACAGCTTACAAGTGACGGCATAGTGCTGAATCTTATTATTTTATGCTCTTATATCGTTCTAGATAGGTCACCTGGTGGTTCAAATGACCCATAATTTTTTCAACACGGGCCTGTAGTCTATTTGTATCCTATAAGGAAACGTCAAAACCAATAACTACTTTCCAAACGACGAATAATCAGTTTTTCCGGTTCTGGAAAATCTGCCGATACCTTCAGATATTGTTCATCAAATCGAATTCCACATTTAAATTTTCTTAATTTTTCTTTAATTTAACTATGTCACTTAACGCTTTTACAACTCTTATATCCGGAAAATCACTGTAGAAAAACTCGGCGCAAGGCGTTTATCTGAAGCCCCCATAATGAGGGAACCGGTCAAAAACCTAATTGACAATAGACATCAACTTCAGCACCGTTTCTCTTGTATCTCATAAGAAAACGTCGACACCAATAACTGTTTTTTTCACACGATTAATGATGAAGTTTTTCGGTTCTTGAAAATCAGCCGATACATTTGTTTTAACAAATCGAATTTCATACTGAAATGTTTTTAAACTTTTTTCGAATTCAACTTTGTCACAAAACGCTTTTCCAACTTTCATTACCTGGAAAACGATTGAAACAAACTCGGCGAAAGTCGTTTTTCCTAAGCCCCCATAATCTGGAAACCGTCCAAAAACTCAATTGAAAAGAAACATCAACTCTAGCACCGTTTTTTTTGTTTCCTTAAAGAGAACGTCAAGACCAAAAACCGCTCTTTATACGCGACGGAAAATTAGGTTTTTCCGGTTCTGGAAAATCCGCCGAAATATTCGGTTCAGATAATATTCAACAAATCGAATTCCATTTAAAATATTTTTAAATTCTTTTTGAAATCAACTATGTGACTTAACGCTTCTTCAACTCTCATCTCCTGGAAAACCAGTGAAGAAAAACTAGGCGCAAGGCGTTCTTCCGAAGCCTCCATAATCTGGAAACTGTCCAAAAACCTAATTGAAAACAAACATCAACTCTAGCACCATTTCTTTTGTTTTCTAGAAGGTAACGTCAAGACCAAAGACCGCTCTTTATACGCGACGGACAATTAGGTTTTTCCGGTTCTGGAAAATCCGCCGAACCATTCGTTTCGAATGATGTTCAACAAATCGAATTCCATATTCAAATATTCTCAAATTCTTTTGTATTCAACTATAGTCCGGTCTATTTAGACATTCGAAGTTACATAAAGTCCCAACAAGCTGAATTTCTGTGAAGTTGTTCAAAACATAATTATAAATAATGTCTGAAAGTTCCTCATCATTCCCCTGTGAGAAAAAAACTTATTCGAGGTCAAATGTCAAAAAAATGAGTTTTTCTCCAACCATAAAAAAATGTTGACATTTTTGTACTATTTTCAGGTGCAAAAGTCATCAATTCCCTTACCGTGCAAAAATTCACTCGTTACTTAGCAACACTTTCAATCCTAGGATTAAAAACGCTACTTTTAATCCTTGGATTAAGAGTAAATGCATTTGACGTCTAGTTGACAATCACTGTCATTAGTATGTGTTCAAATTTATAACCAAATTATTAACGATTTTTGACTAAAACCAATTTATTGTAATTTTGACTTGGTTGGGGAAAAAATAGTATATATTATTCGGACTAAAAGTGCCTATTTTAACTCGCAATTTTGCATTCGCTCGGCTGCGCCTCGCAACTGCAAATAATGCTCGTAAAAAAAATATGCACTTTTAATCCTTATAATAGACTATTTTCGCGATTTTCAGCAAAACGGTGAGTTTTATCATAAAAGTACCTCAGACAAAAATTGTAGATCATAAAATTATCTATAAAAAATGTATCAATACTTTTTTTCTTACGAGCCACCGTTTCTGAGATATAACGATTCAAAAAGTTATAACTACTCGCTAAGTACACTACCTCATAGGTGGCGTGAAAACGTGTGCATATTATGACGATAACAACTTTTATAACTTTTTGAATCGTCATATCTCAGAAACGGTGGCTCGTAAGAAAAAATATTGATACATTTTTATAGATAATTTTTTGATCTACAATTTTTGTCTCAGGTAATTTATGATAAAACTTACCGTTTTGCTGAAAATCGCGAAAAAAATTTATTTTGACATTTGATCTCGAATAAAATTTTTTTTTCACGAAGGAATGATGAGGAACTTCTAGACATTGTTTATAATTATGTTTTGAACAACTTCACAGAAATTCAGCTTGTTGGGACTTTATGTAACTTCACTCTCATTTTTGGTCTAAATAGACCGGACTATTATGTATGTGACTTAACGCTTCTTCAAATCTTATCTCCTGGAAAACCACTGAAGAAAAACAAGCCCCCATAATCCAGAAACCGCCCAAAAACCTAATTGAAAACAAACATTAACTCTATTACCGTTTCTTATGTATCCTATAAGAAGACTTCAACACTAATATTTTCTTTCACACGACGAATAATCAAGTTTTTCCGGTGCTGGAAAATCGATACATTTGGTTAAACGAATCAATCGAATTTCATATTGAAATATTTTAAAACTTTTTCTTAAGTCAACTATCTCACTTAACGCTTTTTCAACACTTATTTCCTGAAAAAAACTCGGCGCATGGCGTTTTTCCGAAACCCCATAATCTGGAAACCGTCCAAAAACCTATAAATTGAAAACAAACATCAACTCTAGCACCGTTTCTTTTGTTTCCTAGAAGAGAACGTCAAGACCAAAAACCGCTCTTTATACGCGACGGACAATTAGGTTTTCCGTTATGGCGCTGGCCAATAACGGGAAGCGTCTGAAAACAACCGACCGGACGGCAGCCCGTAAAAACTTTTAATAAAGGATTCATCACGTACTCAGTCAACGGACGAGGAAGTCTTCACTTATCCGGAGTTTTCCGGGGCAGTTTTCCGACCTGTCGTCGTCGTCTACGGAATGAAAATCCCCTGAAATATCTGCGATGTTTGTTGTTGAATATTTTGCCGGTAAAGAGTTGGCTCGTTCAGTTGGTATTCATGACATGCGACAGGGGATTCTAGACTTTTCTCGTCTTTTTTCGTGAGACGGAGTATGTTTGTGAAAATGGCGGAAATAT
>JACDNR010000861.1:0-33644 GCA_013421045.1 Propylea japonica | reverse complement strand
TGTCTTTTGTTAGCTCTCAATTCGAGAGAAAATATCAACCTTGTAGATTGCAGATTGTTGAGGAGGTTATATTCCAATGCGACCTCATTGTTCTCATCATTATGCAGCTTAAGGTGAGAAGCGTAACTTGCTCTAGCTGAGATCTAAATACTTTGGACTATGCAGCTTTGAAGTTTTGAAGACACTTTTTAAAATGATCCATTCCTGAAAGATTCCTCCGAGGTGCTCCTCTTTCATCCTTCTTTCTTCAGAAAGTCTTTTCTTATAGCCAGTAAGCTTTGGTACTACCTTTAAGGCTTGTGTGTTAGCCGCTTCATGCGACTAGACTAGAAATTTGTTGCTGTGGTAATCAATCCTACCCTGAGAAATTATTAGCAGAATCTCATGCTCGAATTACCCCTCAGGTAAAAGTTAACGTTACATATCACTCCATCTCTATGTTTTTATTTTGGAAATTAATTTAATGAGCAAGTCCGACTACGAATATTACGCACTTTCGTGTTGTGAAAACGTTAAGAAGTTCAACGCAACCCCAAACGAGGTCAACCATAAATCTTCCAGAATTCTAGCCACACTGACTTCCGCACATATATTTCCCTCCAGCTTGACACAATTCTATATTCAAACGCCAAAAGTTTCCTATCTCGACTTCGATCTGAATATTTCGACAAGTTCCCCTTTATTCAATTTATTCCTATCAAAACAGGCGGCCGTTCCTATACACGTTGTATAACTCGAAAAAGATTACCCCACAACCGCCCCTGAATATTTCACCTACTCTCTCTACTGCCGCCTACCTTCGTTTCCGCTCGTATCTAACGGCCCTCTAAAGAAGGCTGTTCGGTATCCACCTGTCGCTACTTCCGGTAAACTGCGAAGGTGGTGCGATACCCTTTGACAGCGTTATCAATATTTATCTGGTGGCCTCCTCAACTCTTTGTATTACTTGTTTTGACGTGAGTTTGTCACACGTTTTTATGATTATCTCGTAATTGAATTCGATATTTAGAATAAAATAACACTGTTTTGTTATCTATGGAAGATGATTACCTTTCAGTAGGGTCCTGTAGCGGTCTAGAAGAACAGAAGATTCGAAAAATCATCACTTGGAAGGCCAGACCTGGTTTAAAAACACCCTCCTGGCCCAAGAGCAAGAATTTAGTATTTTATATATATTATATATATGAAGGTATTTATTCGAATAGTCTTGTAAAAACGACGAGACAGGGTTTTTCTACTGAGGTTTTTCCCTGCCTCTGGTACCATAGGCAGACTAGTAGTGGTACCCGCCCGTTTTGCAGTAACCTCAGCTAGGCACGTTTTTTGTTTCATGTATTGTATTTTGTTAGCTCTCAATTCAAAAGCTATATATCTACTTGTTTGCAAGACCTCAAGACAGGGGTTTTAGCCATTTGCCCTTCTCAATTCTACGTGATTTATTCGTAGTAAGTTTTCAAATTTTGATGTTGTAGGTACATTAGCAAGTAACGAAGAGGCAGACCATGTGACGCATAATGGGACAACCATCCTCTTGTGGGCCCAAAACCATAAGAATTCTTTATGACATAGAGAAGCTAACATGGGATTGGGCGAAAAAAAACTCAATGAAGTAGGGATATAAACAGGTCCCTTCAATCTGGGTTTATGGTCACTCAGAAAGGAAATTAATCAAGAGGCCAACACACTAGTCAAAAAGGAAGCACAAACGCCATTCACGGGTTCAGAACCCTTCTGTGATATAAGCAAATGCACCTATTAAGAGACAGTTTTGGAGAAGAAGTAACTGAAAGAGAGGTACTCTGGAGAATCTTCTGGGAACGCAGCATTCCAGAAAGTTCCTTCGAAACTTTGAATTTGCAAGGTTCAAAATGTATTTTGATCTCAGTCTCAGTGAGAATAACCAAAACCTCCTCATACGCGTTCTAACAAGATATTGTTGCATTACGGAGTACAGGATGAAGATTAACTTAAAAAAAGAACTGACTAGTGTTGATTCTGTGGAAGAGAGAGAAAACTAATGTTCACTTTGTAAAAAAATGCCTCGCCATTGCGAGTCAGCTGAAAGAATGTCTTGGATAGGAAAATAAAATAGGAAAACGCAGATAGAGCCCCTCTCTTAGTTCATTGAAGCACTGGAAAATTTCAACTGGCAATGTTGCAAACTTATTTTCCTCTCTCGAGTAATTGGAGACAAGACATTATTTGGTTTCTGATGTCTGATTATTGCAACTAATTTGCAAAATGCTGAAGTTTACGCACTGCACCTGTAAAGTGCAACCAGCTACCTGAAAGTTTGAGAAACACTGCTTCATTCCAACCCTTACCTATTCCTGTAAAAGCTGAATGTTTTGCAACTCTCCGCTTGGTACAAAGTATAAACAACTCGAGGTGCTTTCGAGACAACTTTATGGCTTCCCATGTATATCCGTCGTCGAAAGTAGATTGATGTTTATCTTATCTCCAGACCCCCTCACGTGGGTTTGCGAAATTTTTCAGACGTGCTCGACTGGGGGGTGCTTCAGACGTTTTCTTTCGGAATTTCTGGCAATTAACCTTGACGCCGTGTTTTTTTTCCGTTTTTCTGATTTTTTCGGGATTGAAATCTGAAGAGATTGATTGACGGAATTGTTGGTCTGAGGGCGTGTATTCGTAATAGGGCTTGTAGATTGATCAATGTCAGTTGCGTACGTTTTTTGAGAGAAGTTCAAGGTTATATTACGAATGGAAGCTAAAGGAGTTGGTTTCGAGTTCATGAATCTTACATCTTAGACCAGTAAAATAGTGATACCTAGAAAAGTACCGTGAGTTTCTGAATGAGGTATGCGATGAGCCTTCATCAAGATTTATATCTGCTAGACAATATAGGATAGCGTTCTAGCAATAGTAGTTGATTAAATAAATTACCCTTTGGAGAACACTCCCGGACAAACTCAGGCCAAGAAGTTCTTGAATTTTCAATTATTTATACCAGAGAGCCCCTGATGTCGGTAATACAGAAACTATATAAAGGGTTTCCCAATAAGAGGTGTTATGTTGATATTCAAAGAAAATGCCATTTTTCAATATAAATGATCGGATGTTTATTTCATAAAAAAAGGAGGAGCTATGCCGTTAGTAGTGGAAATAACATCAGGCAAATGATCATCACGATCACGCTTACAGGATCATATCCTTTGAAATTTTCCACAACCAAATCGCAAAGTGGCTGCCCTATGTCCTCGATAGCCTCACGAAATCCATCTTTGAGGTCTTGAATCGACGCTGGGCTATTTGCGTAGACCTTCTCTTTCACGTGGTCTCAAAGGAAGAGTTCGCAAGGTTTTAATCACAAGATCTCGGTGGCCAATTGTGATCACCTCTTCGAGAGATAACACGGTCCGGAAACTTTTCCCGCAAAAGATCAATGGTTTCGTTGCTTGTGTGGCACGTAGCACCGTCTTGTTGAAAGTAAACCCTTTACTTAAATTACTGAAACTGAGTGGGATGGGAGAAGAACGAAGATGTCGCCGTTCGTAACAGTAGACAGTATGTTAAAATAAGCTGTATAGATCGCGATTAGCAAACTTGCATCACTTCGATTCTTAGAAATGACACTGACCACGCGTTCCACGTGTTATCAACATTCAGGGTTCTGCAAACTTCGATAAGGCGGCATGTTTATATTGTGGTCAGAGAGGAAATGTTGTCTACCGTATCGTAGGAGGAAACGTCGTCGTACGAATCGTATTTCCGCAATGAACGTGATAGAGGACATGTCGCGAATTTATGAACTTGAACCCGGTCTTATCCCTGAGTTCTTCTAGCCAGCAGGACTGCTGCTAGCTGATATTAAAGCGATAGGGCTTGAAAAGCGGTTGAAGTTCTTAGAATTGTTGTGTTATTATCAAATGGGACACCTTTCTTTTAGGGCACTTTGATAGTTATCGTGAACGCGGTGGTCAATAAGTTGCCGAAAATTTTTGACTGTATCTAGGACGATGGCACTTCTGGAAGTGTTTTTAGTTGACATAAGCCGAACTATGAATTCTATCGGGGCGTGAACCAATCACAGCTCCTTTTGAATGGAATTACAGTGGAACTTCCCTACAACGAAAGCGCTAAATCCGCAAAAAATCATTCTAAAGAAATTTCGTTATACAGAAATTTTTTTTTCTATAGTCTGCGTGTCGCGGTTGCTTCACTGATAAATTTAAGTTTATCATTCAAACTTAAGCATTCTCTTTTAGACATTTTCGCACAACTTTTCACACTAGCATAATGGTTAGACTGAAACCAAACAGCCAGGGGTGTGTTTAAAACTGTTTCAGAAGGATCTCTCTGCCCGCCCTAATGATTTAGTTTAAGGTCAGGATTTATTACGTACGCCCAGAAAAATTTCGGAAAAAACCCACCCTAATATCTTTTTACCAATACCCATTCAAAGAGTGATGTTCTTTGAATATTCGTTATGGAGAGAATTTAATTCGTTTTAGGTGTTTTTAACATGGAGTTTGGATTCAAGGTGCAATGTCTTGTACGAAATACGTTATACAGAGAAAATTCGTTATAGGGAAGTTCTACTGTAGTTTCTTCGGTTAGGAGCAACACCTCAATGCCCTGACACGCATAGTAGTGAGACATTATTGCCTCTTGTCAGTTGTTTTATGGTGTAACGGCACTCTCAGATCAGCAGAAACTCCTAGAAGTGTGATATCAGCATTTGAATAGCTTAGTGAAATAGTTTTTAAGGTAAACCAAATTATTCTACCCCAAATAGTTATTGAGTTTTTTTGAAATTACTCTGGAATATTCGCGCTAAACGATGTTGGAAGAAAAATGTAGTTTAAAAATGGCATTTACCTAAATAAAAACCTCATCAAGAATATTCATGCTTATGAACAGAAAAGTACAATCAACCCAACAAGCTATGAATGTGACTAAAAAACTATCGAAAACACACAAAAAATAAGACATTGAAGCACAATAAACAATTAAAACGCAAAGCTCCGTGAAGAACAACTTGACAACGCCGCATAGATCATAGATTTTCGCTATATCTATAACGTCGAGATATGTGGGCTTGTCGGCCCGTTTTGAAGTTTATTGTTCGGCGAGATAAAGAAGTGTAGGTACCACAGCGACCGTACGAATCAGCCGATAATTCAACAGAGCTATAAATAGATTGTTATAAACAATTTGCCGACGATACAGGCGTACTTGTCGTTGAATAATCGACCACAACGACGCCCACGTCTGCCAACCTGGCGGATGTGAGGGGTCCTCGAGATAACGAAAAAAAACGGGGCGGTATTACTTTGTGCCCACCAGGTATAATGGGATAATACAGTGATAAGCAGGCGACGACAGGTTATACTAGCAAATCGCGCATTAATCACCTTCAAGTGTCCGGGATATGGATTTTTATCCACCCATGTGGTCTACTTGGTATAGGAATAAGAGCGGTGACATATTATAGGTGGGGCATTCAAAGGTTTATGTTTGAGAAAGAAGTAAAACAAAAACCGTTTTGATTTTCGCCAAATTTATTCGAAACTGGTATGCTGGTACGTCATTTCCAAAATGGCTGCGGATGGCACCTTCCATCCTTACATGCCGAGAGCAAACAGTTTATTTGAAAGGGTATTTGATAATTTTGAATGGATCGCATCTTACATTTTGCGATTCACCCTAATGCGCAGAAAAAACAATAAAATGGTGGTATAAACAATCACATAATATGAAACTTTTTAGATGACAACATATTTTCAAGGAATTAAAAATTTACTCAGCATAATGTCTTTATTGATTCAACGAGATATTTTGCTCTTCAAACTACATCTTGGGTGAAAACAATGGCTAGATTAAAAATCTAATTTGCCTCGGAAGAAGAGCACTTTCTTGAATGAATCTCAAGACAATGAGGAGTTACGGTTGCAAATTAAAAAAGTTTATTAATACTGATGAAACTCTTGGCCGTTTTAGAGGAAACTTTCGAGTATTGCGATTTGAACTTACCACCGAAGTGGAAAATAATTTCAATTAATTTTAACTAGCAACCTAGAGGAAGATCAAAGTCATGTAGATCTCTACAGCCAAAAATATCAAATACAGTGGAACTTCCTTACAATAAACGCCTGTATAAGGAATTTCGTACAAGATATTGCACCTTGAATCCAAATTCCATGTTAAAAACGAAATGAATTCTCTCTTTAACGAAATATTCAAAGAACATAACTTTTTCAATAGGTATTGGTAAGAACGTGTAAGGGTGGGTTTTTACCGAAATTTTCCAGAGGTACGTAATAAATCCCGAACTTAAACTAAATCATTACGATGGGCAGAGAGATCCTTCTGAAACTTTAGGCTATTGTGAAGATTTGTGCGAAAAGTCTTAAAGGGAGTGCTTAAGTGTGAATGATAAACTTAAATTTATCAGTGAAGTCGACCGCGACATTACCAACTATAGAAACGAATTTTCTGTATAACGAAATTTCTTTACAACGAATTTTTTTTAGGATTTAGCGCTCTCGTTATAGGGAAGTTCCACTCCATCTAATTCCTCAGATATCACTGCTTCTTATTTCCGTATCAACGTTAACATGCAATACTAATTCTACCAAATTAATCACATAAGCTATAAAGGCTGCGATCCGATCATTCAAGTAATCAACTATCATTAAATTGAATCGAAAAAATTCTTACATCAATTTGACACTTTTTCGGAAGCCGAAGAAGAAGTTAACAATTAAAAAATAAAAACTCATTCAATTGATTATCAACATCTTTATGGGTCACACACAATAACATAAAAAATCTTCAACGTCATCCAAATTTCATGATCAAAAAACAGAAAACAAACTATACACATAATAGAGATAGAACATCAAATAGCTGCCAACAAAAGCCTCTTCAGAGCCCAAATAGATTCAACAGCTGCTGCAAAACCAGAAACAGGTGGGTGTGTACGCTGTACGCGTATCACAGACAAAGATGGCAAGACAACACAGAAAAACAATGGACCGCCTGAAAGAAAACAGTGATTGCAGGCATGCTAACAGACGACACACGCCAAAAATCAAACGATACCTGAAAACGGCAGGGTAGCAGGTGCGTGGTCATGGTCTCCTTGAGCAAATGGGCCGTGAGCCCATCGTACGCCGGGTATTTATCGTTACCTTTGATCGCGCCCATATATTTCAGACGGCACACGAAACTGAACTGAGAATCGATTCTTGCGGTAAGGAGAAGACCTCCGCGCCACCTAACGGCGGTAGCCGAAAGCTAGACGTGACATCGATGCCGGTAAGGCAGGAATCTTGTTGGAATGCATTACAGGCAACACACAATACACGGAGCTTCCAACATGGGTTGCCTGCTTTTAGCGCATCCACCATAATGTTGTAACCCACGAAAATATGTAATATGTATTGGATAAATGAAAATACGAGTGATAATGTGAAACACTTCCAGTTGTAAAGCATTACTTACAGCGCGAAATCAATAAAATCAACTGTTCAACTTCGAAAACATCTAAATTAAATCTGCGGAAAACCTAAGTTCAGAATTTTCCTAGGATTGACTTCTCTGGGAAACTTTTCAATCTCCTGATTGAACCGTAGCGTTTTTTCTATTTTCTGCCTTTCCCCTTTTTCTATTTTCTACTGATTGATGAAACCTGACCGAATAAGTTTGGATTTTCGCGAAGTGTTCGGGAAATATGGGGAAAACTTGGTCCCGTTCATCACGGAGAGTTATAGTTTCGTGTGTGTGGACCGAGTGATTTATTTTTGACGGGCCGGTTCTAGAACGGAAGTTGCGATTGATTAATTCGAATGGAGGAGCTTTGGTTGCGAAGGTTGGGGAAGATTTGTGAGGCAGTTGGATCAGATACATACGTGGAAGAACAATAAGGGGAAGTTAGGAACTTGATGATACGAATACGCAAGTGAGGCAAAGATTAGAAAATTTGGGGGAAATCTCGAACCATGCGTTCATGGAGGCCACAAAAGGGTGAAACTGAAAAAAATCATTTTCCCTAATAAGATCTTCATGAGTAGACTATTTTTTTTCTGAAAAACAATATAACAAAGATGGTGTCAAATTTTGCCAAATAAATGGATTTTTGTTGTGATTAGTTAGTTGCTTCGGTAAGAACAAGTTTATAATTCCATTCAAATGGCTGCCGCAATTTTCGAGCACTTTTTTAAGTATATGGAGTCGTATCTCCGTGAGTCAGAAGTTGAATATCTAGGGTAAAACAGTGGATAGAAAACTTCTGTGGAATAGCATGTTGATACTGCTACTGGCAGAGCTAAAAGGGCTCTAAAGGCGTACATACGTCTATGCGGCAAAAATTGGGGTTGCAACCCAAAAGTACGGCGATGGATGTACGTCATGATTGTGAGACCTATAATCACATATGGGGCAGTAGCCTGGTTTGCCAAGGCAAGTTAGGTAAGTACGAGGAAGAAGCTCGATAAAGTCCAGAGGCTTGTCTGTGTGTGCATCACTGAAGCTATGAAACCGTGCCAAACTAAGGGCACTTGAGGTCAATACGGATCTCACACCTCTACATCTAGTGATTGATAGGGTAGCCCATGAGGCTATCCTCACAATATCTAAGGAAGGTACAGGTAATGAGAGAATAAAGAATCAGAGAGTCTGGTCCTCTCTGAACAATGACATCTCATCTGCCAACCTCCCTAGTGATGTAATGATCAAGAAAGCACTGAAAAAAACTTTAGGACATTGCTGAGTAAAAGAGAGGAATGGCAACGGAAATACACCAACTATAATTTCAAAGAAAATACCGTAAAATGGTATACAGATGGTTCCAAAACCTCTACAGGAGCTAGCGCTGGGATATACAGGCCAAGTACCAAGTGTGTACTGTCACTAGGCTCCTGTGCGAGTGTCTTTCAAACGGAAATCTTAGCTATTGAAAGATGTCTAGATATAAATCTGGAAAGAAACTATCAGAACTGCGATATAGCTATACACTCAGATAGTCTGGTCTAAAAAGCTGGTTTCTACTAGAAACTCCTCAGAGAGGGTTGCAAACCCATCAGGAATTCGAATAAAAAAACTGGGCAATTTTGTAGCACAAATGATGTACGGATTAAAATTTGAATGAACCTGCAATTTTTGTTCTACAAGGTTCACAAAGTTACAGGGTGTTTCTCATGAAACTATAGTACCGATAAAAGGAAATGAAAGATTTACTTCATAGAACGAAAACTGCAGGTACTACCAAATTTGAATCTATGCATCATTTGTGCTACAAAACTACACACTTTCTTTATTCAAATTCCTGATGGGGCTGCAACCATCTTCAGGGAGTTGTTAGTAGAAACAAGCTCTGTAACCCAGATTATGCCCCCTGTCAAAAACCTACGTGTCTGAGTGTTTGAATAAATTCTGATTCGTTCTTGAGTTATTAGGGGTGGAAAAAATTGCTCATTGATATTTTCAGAGAAGTAGCTTTGCCAAAAAACAAAATATCTCTTTGCTATTGCATTGTATTCTTGATGAAATATTCTTCTGTTAATGGCCTCTTTATACAACGATTCAATCACTCTTTTGAATATATTACTCTTTCAATAGCAAATGAAACTTCTTATTGAAAACCATTGTACCGGGTGTCCTAAATTAGTTGTCTAGTGAGAGGATCTCAGAAACCCGATGAGCTAGAACAAAATGAGTGGCACATTTTCGGGCTCGATTGTTGAGAGAATTCATTTGGTGAAAACCGCAACCGTCAAACCGTTTTCGAGCTATTAGAGAAAACTGGAAAATGGCGTCAAATGAAAAGTTCTCATAACTTCTTTCTTACTGAAGTTATAAACATGAAACTAAAACATTATACAGGCACCTTTTCAGTGAAATCATTGAAGTAATCAATTTTTCTTGCAGTTTGTTGTTACTCATTGGGTTTCTGAGATCCCCCACTAGACAACGAATTTAGGACACCCGATACAACCCTTCCAGCTAAAGTGACGAATCCTGCAAATATGTCCATTTCCAGGATCAAAAGGTTCGAACATCTCAATTTAACGCACTAAAACGCTGCGTGACCATCAGGGATGATAGCCCAAGGACCTCAGTTCCTCAGGGAAATCTTTCCCCGTTTGCCCTTCCGCAGTTACGACTAATGAAAATTGGGAATTTAGCTAATTAACCCGCGAATTCCGTCCGGACCGGATTCCCGTATTTCGCAACGTCAAGGTCAGAACGACAGTAATTTCGCTCTGCTCTTGTTGTTTTGTTCGTTACATCATTTTCCCGCGTGGGTAACGGGCGAAAAACGCCCATTACAAGCATGTAATGTACTCCTATGGACGACCTTGCATATTTTTATTCGTTCTGGTGGGTTTCGCGAACTCATTATTATGATTTCCGAGATTTTTTTCCAGTTAGGTGGATATAAAATGGCAATATGAATGTTTAATTTTTTTGAACATCTGGGATGGAGCTCTGACATTCACTACGTTCGCCATTTCCATTAGAAAAAAAGAAGTAGCTTGATATTTCTGTGATTCGCTGATTTTCCACAATTTCAGATAGATACTGTAAAATAATAGTTATTCGATGAACTAGTTCATTAATCGCTACATTAATGGGTTGATTTGGATATTTTTTCGTCAACCTCATGATAAATTGAGTATTAATTCTTGATTGAAATGCACTTTTATTTTGCATGAGAGATACATTTGACAGTTGTAAAATTACTTGTATTGCTTCTTGCTTCATTTGTTCGGTTGTTAATGACACATTAAAATTGGAGAAAAAATGGCTCTTTTCCGCCGACCTCGAAATAAAAGGTGATTTTAATGTGTACGAAATTGAACATTAATGACCCATTTTTATGCTTAATTGTTGCTATATTTTAATGTGCAATCCTCATGGCAACCGTACACAAAGTATTCAGAAGCATTACGAGAAATGTCAAAACTCTACTGGAACATTGAAACATAGAAATTCCATTATGTCTTGTGCAAAATGAGAATGTATTTCAATTAAGAATTCATACACAATTCATGTTGAGATAGTCGGAAACATCTTGTGATCAATTCGGTTATTAATCGAGCGACTAATGGTCTCGAACTATTAACTATTAAAATAGCTTGACCATTAGTCGCTGTCTTTAATAACCTAGTTGATTAAATAACTATTAATCAACTAGTTTATTGATTACTAGATTGATAAACGAATCGGTCACAAGATTTTTTCGTCGATCCTATATGAATTGAGTATAAATTCTTGATTGAAAGACATAGCAGAAATTAAGCAATAAAATGGGTTTTTATCGATCGATTTCGTTTACTTTGAACTTTAAATTGGTTGTTGAGGACACATTGAAATAGGAGATCACTTTCGTATACGTTGAACTCAGTTTTTATTTTGAGGTCGATAAAAATTGTTATTCAATCAACAAGTTTATTCATGAAGAAATATGCTAACAATTTTTATTCAACTTTTGACCCTAGGATGAGAAAAATAGCAGTTTCATACTCACTAACGTTGCGGAATGCCCAAAAGAAAACTCACCTGTAAAAAGAAATCAAAATCAAAATGGGTACAAATTAAAAATCAAACATAAACATACAAGCTTGTTGACTTTTTTATTGCATCTTATTTTATTCAACGAGGAAAAATGGCATTTTTCTGGCGTTCGGTTCAACGAATGCTTTATGGGTTTCCCCTAGAACCCTTAATAGCTTATTAAGAGTTTTACGACCTACGTATATAATACAAGCAGATACGTCTGCAGAAGTAATAATTTTTGTTACATCGCTCCCCAATCGTTTTATAGCTCCAGTTTATTTTCTTCTCGGATCTTGATTCACTACATGAAAAGTAGAATATTTCAACCACCATCCTATGAAATAGCTTTCTGTGCTCACATGAGTAAGTCGTTTTACGACGTAGTAAAACAAGTGCAAGTACGAGCGAGATCAACGCAGATTTATATACGGAATAATCTACAAAAATTCAAATTCAGAAGAAGATTACCCGTATAATAAATGATTTTCGAAGAAATATTCAACAAGAATTTCACTTGTATAATAAACTAACTCAAAAAAAAACCAAACGATTTTTTGGAATTTAATGACACTGATTTCCGATGTATACATCATTAAAACGAACATAAATCAGGATGATTTCTCATTTCGACACAGTTGATAAACGAGTATCACTCAAATATGTCAATTGGTTGAAATGTTGACAGAATTTCAAATGAATTCAAGTTCATAAGACATCAAGGAAGTAACACAGACACCGCGCCTGCATATAGTCACAAATAATTTTTATCATTTCCAGACGTGATAAAAGGAGATCAATCAATTTAAAGGATGACTGGCTGCACTTCCTCAAAGTTGACACAATTTGTCTTAATAGAATGACGATAACAAATTCAATCAGAACAATCATTAAAGAGGCCACGCTAACTTCGAAAATAATACGAGGTTTGTTCAGAGGAAAAAAGTAGCGAAACGCTTTCCTTTCATTGGTCTCTTCAGTTTTAGGAGTAGTAAAAGTCGCAGGGCTCCAAACCTGGTGAATACGGTGGTTAAGGCGCAATTTCCGTGTTAAAATGACCAAAAATGACGAGCAAGCATTAATGGGTGAACTGGTGCATTATCCTGGTTTTTTGCTGCCACACTTTTCATGCCCAAAACATTCGAAAAAATTGCATGGCATAAGCCAATTGATATGCCAACATCCTCAGCAATTTCCCTGATAGTAATTCGACGATTTTCCAAAACAATTTTTCCCTGTTTCGATGTTTTCTTCGCTTGTTGACGTGATTGCAACTACAGAACGCTAATTGGAATCAACATCTTTTCGGCCTTCTGTAAGGCGATTGTTCCACTTATAAACAATTATTTGAGATAAATAGACTCGTTGAATGCCAAAGTCAACATTTGAAGTGCCTTGAAGCACTTTGTTCCATTTTTAATGCGAAATTGAATACAGATTCTTCGATCCATCTTTTTTAAGTCCATATAAAAGAAGAACACACAAAACCATGTCCAACCTCTTAATTCACTGGTTAACAACAAACCACTTATCCAATTTGACTTATAATGCCAAGACATGATAAACATATGTGTACCAACTTAAAGAAAAAATTCTATAATCGACTATACATCCCGCTAAAATTCAGAACAGACTTCGTATAGTCCGTTCACAAAAGTTTGAGCGCATGGTAGGCGTTCGTTCATTTATCTGAAGTTGGCAGTATTTGCTGTCATAACGTGAAATGAAGTCAACGTTGCCGAATGTACCCGGCCTCATCCGACGAGCTTCCGAGTTATCAGAGAACTCTATGCTATATTGACAATATTGTGTATCAATCTGACAAGAATATAAACAACATAACCTAAAATTTTAATATACACAGTGGAACATGCCAAATTGTCATGGCCAACCGACGGCTCAAACTTTCGTGAACGGACTATACATGATTAAATTTCCATAGAAGCTCCGTTACAATCCGCAGAGTTTCTACTTATTCTTCTTCTCTTGGCACACGACCTCCGCTCGACCCGTTCTCAACTTTACCCAATTCTCGATTATTTTGCAAAACGAGAAACAATATTATCGTAACAACAATAATTGTAGTCGCCCACGCGGGCCCTGACCGCTTTATCCGAGATATGCCATCTTGAAATTTCAATTTCGCGAATTGGATTCGTCCTTATACGGAGATACGCGGTGGGTAGAAAGTGGCTACCACCTGTCATGTACGTAAACTCTCCAATTTACGATGCGGATAACGCAAGAAGAAGAATGAGAAAGAACGTGTGACACCCGAGCCTTTGTTCGAAGATTGCGTTTTTAGCTGTACAACGGGCAGAGAGAATGATGATGATTGTGACTCCGAAATTTGGAGAGGGCCCCTCGTTAATATTTTGGTGACTTTTGACCCCAGTCGAGTTGAATGAATTTTATCTGAAACGAGCGGAACCAACAGACGTAGTTCTGCATACACAAAAATTCATTCAATGCGATCCAGCCGTTTAGTTGCAGAACAGATGAATAACTTAGATAACGACTACAGCGCCATCTGTTGATCTGATTTGTGATCATAAACATACGGGCATCAGGCAATCCAAAATACATTCATACATCATAAGTTTAAAATTTGTAAAATATGGCATAAGTAAAGAATTGTTGTATAATATGGTAGTTCATACGTTATTTCTGATTAAAAATTTGAATTTTCGATTCACTCGATGTAACTTCACTTTTTATCCAAATGTCAAAATCATTATAACCTATATATATGTATTCTATGACTGCTTGATTGGTCGTAAGAAAAGGGAAAGCCTTTTAATTTTTTCTGAACAATTTTTTTTGAATATTTTGTTGTATAAATCTTGCCCTAGCAATTATGAACACAACAAAAAAATTATCCAATTTGGTGCAGACGTTTGAAAGATATTGTATTTTGACGGTAACCACAGATCCTGTTTTATTGATATATAGATAATGTTCTGGTTGCTTTTTTGCATTCAATAGGGACACTATTTTTTGAATAATAACATTGAATAACTGAAAATTGTGTTATATTCAAATTTTGAGAACCCGAAATGGTTAATAAATATTCCATGAATATGTAGTGTGGGGTATACCAAAGACCACCAAGGAAAGCTTTTACCACAATGGCGCAACGAACAAGTCACTATTTGGTTTACAAAGTGGTAGTCGACAATAAAGGGTTTGGATAATTCCAGGTAGACTACAGCGAATTTATATTACCCGTTGTGCCTTTGCAAGGCGGATCAACAACGTGCTGGGGTTATGATGTTCGGTTACCATACCATTCTCAATATTGTTGAACGAACAACTGGGCCTGTATTCTCAACAAGTGATAAACGGAGCGTATGCGCATCGATGCGAATGGTTTCAGAACGAGTACTTTCTTGAAGTGGTATTCTTGACGACCGCTCGTTTCTAGAAACGTATGCGATGTAATAAACGAGTGGAGAACATCTGGCAACGCTGTCAGACGTTTGAGGAACGAACGGTGATTGGTGGATTGATGCACGTGATTCAGTGTATTCGAATTTCGCGAAACAATTGACATTTGTGTTGTATTAGAATTAATAATATATTGTTTGATGTATTTGAATTAATATAATGAAGTTTCATTTGCGAAATCAAGCGTAATTATTATAATTAGCCAGAATAATGACAAATAAAATAATTCAAACGACTGAAAGTCAGAAAAAAGTACTGATTTAGTTCATGCAAGCAAATCAAGAGCTTCAATCAAGAAATTTTTCGAATACTTTTTCCCACCAAGAAGGAAAATAAATGGTCGGACGAATAGTGTAGAAGCGGTCAATGATTTTAAAACTGGCATGATGGCAAAATTAGCCATAAAAGAAAGATACAATAAGAGGAAATTGCAATTGCAAAAGAAAGAAGGCAGAAGCGTTAAAAAAAATTGCAAGGACACAGGAAAGGATAGCCAGTGCCCTTGAAATGTTGGTGTATCAGCACCAAGAGTGATATTTCTGTTTAGGTTTATTTGTTGTTACATTTTTGTTTAACTCATTCTGAATAAAACTTCAAAGGTACCTAAGCTGAGTTTTTTATTAATACAAATAAAATTTTGAATGAACACTTCAGTCACAAATTTTATTCACAACATGTTTTTTTAAATTACATCATTGAAACAAACATTTCATCATTAGAAAGCTCATTATTTGTTTGTATCAAAAACCTAATTAACTCTAAAAATGAAAAGATTAGTATAAGTCAGTTTTGCTAAATAAGTTTGAATTGAAATTGTCAATCAAAATAGTTTATTATAAACTCCTACCTAAACGATGGGTGATAAATTATTCAGCTCCAGAAAAAAGGTAAATACTTTTATAAACTAAAAGCACCTAAATTTAATAGGATATAAGAAAATAGCTCTGGTACTGCATGAAACAATACCAGTTATAACATTTATGCAGTAAACATACGATTTTTTATGAAATACAGTACTTAATTCTAAGGAAGTTTTTAATAATGTAAACTATGTAGATCATTTCTATTAGAATACCAATATATACGTTAAAAAAAGCTGAACTACTGAACTACTATGAGGTTATTCAAACATAAATTGATTTGTTTCGCATGACAGCAACAAACTGAACAGCAGGTTATCAGAAATTGAATGGACATGAAGAATTTCCCTAAGCTCTGAGACTATTTATAATAGAGGATCGTAGTCTTCTACCAGCAGCCAATTCTGGATTCATCCTCGCTATGTGTACCTCAGCATTGCTTCTATCGATAGGAGGTACGTCTAGCCCTAAATCAAGCTCTGCTATATCATCATCGGTTTCATCAGATTCAGGAATATTATGTTCGATGCACAAATTATGTAATATAACACAGGCATTGATGATCTTGGTTGCTGTCTCTGGGTCATAATGAAGCATGTTTGAGCAGGCAACGAAATCTCATTTTAAGAACTCCATTACATCTTTCTATTAAACACCTTTACTATTGTATAGATATTCTGGAGTACCTTCCATTGGTTCATCCTCTAAAGGAGTCATCAACCATGTTCAAAGTGGATACCCAGAATCTCCTGCAAAATGATTTTAATGAATTTCATTCGAAACATAATGGAATCGAATAAACAAACAGTTATATAGTTATATATAATTAAATAAGATTCCTGTACCTAACAGATAATAATTAGTATTTCCAGCTTCATGTAACCTCCTCAGCATTGCTTGAACATTGGACTTGCCCCAGATGAAAGCATCATTTGTGGTACCAGGAAATAAAGCATTCACATTCAATATTTTCAGATTATAATCACAAATCAACTGGACATTGATGGAATGATAATTCTTCCGATTTACATAAATGTTCTCTGGGCGTTCTTCATCATGTATTTTTGGGGGATAGATAGCTACATGAGTACAATCGATACAACCAATTATTCCAGGGAAATTATATCTTTTGAAGAACCTGCAATACAAACAATAATAACTCACTTGACCACAGTTTTCTTTGAAACACTTACTCTAATCTTAACTGATTAAGTTGGTCATAATTCCCAGGAAACTTGACGAATCTTTGGAATATTTCATCCCTATTTAATACTTCTATAACTTCGTGTACACATCTCGAAACCGAAGGCTGGGATATGGAAAAATTGAAATTGCATCCTATATCCATCTGATAGCTTCCACTGGCAAAGAACCGTAAGGCAACCAGAATCTACAAGGGAAACAATCATTATGTATAAATAAGGCAAGAACATTAAGAAATTTCACTCTGAAAACATCACAATGGAAAGATACTTACTTTAGTGGAAATATCTAAATCTTGAGCACGTTTTGCAGGTTTTATGTACTCTGAGGTCATTTCGATGAGAAATTTCACCAATTCTTTCGAGAGACGAAACATTTTGATGAATTGTTTGTCACTCAAATCATCAAATGGATTACAACGCTGTCTATATGTCCTTTTATCACTTTGTTCAACAGTTTCCAGCCTTCAATCAACATTAACTGCATCAATTCATCCATTTCGATTATATTTCTCGAGTTAAAAATGTAAACAAACTGTCAATCACGCCACACGTTTCTACGGAACGAGCGATACAAAGCGCTCGCTGTAATCACTCGGTTTGAAAACGCATGCGTTCCCAATTACGTGCGTCAAGAATACCAAACCGTTCGTTTTCGGACGAAAGCGTGTTCGTTTTAGATTATCACTTGTCGAGAATACGGGCCCTGGTACTATCTAACAACTGATTATACACATTCTGACCAACATGAGAGTGTTGAATGAAACAGAAAAAATCTGTCTATATCATCCTGAAAAACAAATCCATGGCTCTTCGGGTCACGAAGTCCAGTCCGAAAGAGCAATAATAATCGGATATCAACGTCAACGATAAAATATCACCTTCAAAGAGTGCGTTGTCGCCACACGGCTCGGAATTCAACAAACGGCAATAAAATTGCGAATAGAACGCACCTCTGAAGCGCAATTTTACGACCCTGCCGGTCAATCGAAGTCCCATTTTCAATATGTCACGTAAATCTCGACGTTGGTCGCATAACTAGGGGCATCGTCTGCCCAACGGACGATGCAAATGGCCTAATGAACAAGCTACGTGGTCAGGAGACAGGTACGGCGTAGGGTAGATCAAATTTCCTGAGGAAATACTGACAGAAATTTGAGAACCCGCAGAGGAATGAGGCATTTGAAGTAAGGATGTTTACACTCAACCAAAACTTCTGGGAATAAAATACACTGCGCCAAAAAATTAACGCTCAATTTCAATGAAAGTTAATTCTACATTGACTTTATAACTTATTTTTTATGTTCTCTCGGGAAGGTTTTGAACGAAACAAGACACATTAAATGGAAGAAGAATTCAGGATTTCACCGAATCTTATGTGAAAGAAGAGAAATAAACAATTTTCAAAATACTGGAATGTTGATAAGTGATTTAACTTGGTATTTCCACCCCTTGCATTAATTACAGCTCGGCAACGACGGTTCATACTCAAAATGAGTGATCATGTTCTGATCTAATCCTTCCCACATTTCTCTGAGTTGGATTCCAAAGTCATTAAGAGTAGCTGGATGATTTTCTTAACTTCTCAGCCTTCTATTGATGTTGTCCCAAACCTGCTCAATCGGATTGAGATATGGACTTCTTGCTGGTCATTCCATTCGAGAGACTTCAACCTCTTCAAGGTACTCCTGAACGATGCGCGCACGATGGGGTCTGGCATTATCGTCCACAAAAATGAAATTTTCACCAATGTTTGGGGTATATGCCAATACAAGCTCTTCAAGAATGTTCCTTATATACCTATCAGCATTCATAGCTCCATTATCAACGACCGCTAGGTCTGTGCGAGCAGTCAAAGATATTCCACCCCATACCATAATCGATCCTCCCCCGAAACCAGTAGTATTCAGGAAATTGCACTGAGCATATCTTTCATGTGGAGTAGGAAGAAATTTAAAGGGAAGAACTCTGGAGGATTTTTCCAAGAATGAATCATTCCAAAAAGTTCCTTCGGAACTTTAAAACTGCAAGGTCCAAAAAGTATTTGAATCTCAGCAAGAATAAGTTACACCTCCTTACTGGTATTCTATCAGGATGTTAGGAGAATTATAGAAGAAACGCGGATCTAACCTCCTTCAAGCCCTCTCAGATACTGGATTTCATTGAAGCTCTGAACCTGAAGCGTGAGCAGTTTGTAGTGTATTGGCCAAAACAGCTCTGATGAGGGCACAATAAACCCAAAAGTCGCAGTGGAATTCAACGCCCCTAACAATCTACAATCTGATAAGATACAGAGGAAAAAATGACACCTCTAAAAATATCCGTAATTTAAAAGACCAATGATAATCCTTCAAGATATCCATTTACTTTCACCTTCATTCTCGTGGTTTTTTCAGACAGCCGTCCTTGGATTGGTCCTTTCCAAGAACACAAAAAGGCTGATGCACTTTCTGCAGGTTCAGTGACTTTTTCATTACCTTCAACATCACAATACCCTTTGCAACCATAGTATTGCATCTTGCAATAGTGTCTAGTAGTGTGTCAAAGGATTATTCTGTTATTCAACTCCCACTTTTGGACCGCTGTCTCATATTAGACTTTCCTAAGCCTACAGAAAGGCTCAGGTCCCACGGGCGGTAATCTTGATTCACTTTTCTCAAGTTCATCGGTTTCATTTCAATCTGGTGATAAAGAATTTAGAAGCCACCTCCAGAGCACTTCAAAAGCTTCCTCATAAAATTAGTTTCATTTCCGAAAAAATCCTGAATTTTTGAATCATCCATTATTTAGGAGCTCCGATAATAATCCTCACCCACTCACTTTCACCTTCATTCTCATGGTTCCTTTTTAGAGCCGTCCTTGGATTGAGCCATTCTCATGCGAAAATAATGGTGCTCACTCACGGGTCACCAGTTCTTCTGAAAGAATCCACCTGTACGTCATTCTTCGCGTTTAAATCTGACGCGGCGTTAAGGGGCCTACAGACGATCAACCTAGTTGAAGACTAAGTTGTAAACACGGCATGTTGACGACCAAGTTGAACGTCTGTAGGCTGGTTGGTGGTTGATATTCCAGGTTGAAGACTAAGTTGATGCGAGATCAAATCGGTTTGATATTTGGTGGGCGGAGCCCGATGTTGACGACTATGTTGGAGCGTCTGTATGGTAGTCATCAACTAGGTTGACAACACCAGTTGGAATTCTACCTTGTAGAGTGAACATCTCATAGCGTATTCAAAATCCGTCGTAAATATTCGAGGAAAGGTAGTAATTTAACTAGAAAATATAAGCAAAATTCCAAACATTCAAGTTTGGGTAGATTTCTTTGATTGGGTGAAAGATCTTCCTGAATTATGGAGAGTAAAATCCGAGATATATAAAAAAACCTTAAGCAGATGCTTTGAGCGAACATTCATTGGTGGAGCAATAATGCTATCACCTCAAAATTTTGTATAGTACTTGAGATTCATGCTTAGTAAATGAATGCAAAATCTCAGGATGATCAGACTTATATTATGGAAATTATTAAAAAATGAAATATGTAAAAATCAATAATTAAAAGAAAATTGGAATATGCTTCAGATGATGCGATTCTTGGATATCTTGTTATGACATATAATGATTCTTTCTTTCAATATTTCGCATGATGCTTACTGTGAGCATTTTGCATGTGGTCGAGAAATTCTATTCCAATTGGTTTCGTTTTGTCTGAAATATTAAGGAACGAAAATTCGGAATGGTCATATTTTATGGGACACCTTGTATGTTTTGGCTGATTAACGAACTTAATTGTGGCATTTGGAAACCAAACTCGCCCTGAAAATCTCAAGTCTCAAGGACAATTCGTGTTTATGGCCGGACGGTCCCAGTGACCGGATTGAATTTGACCACGGATTCGTCATCAGGGAGCAGAACCCTATCGTTGGAGACCAATTTCGGCTCAAAATTCGAAAAGTTTTTTCATTAAACCGAAATGGGAAAAATGAGACCGATTGTGGTACCAATCCTTGGTCCAAATTCTTTCATTCAAGAACTATGCTGCACTACATTGTCGCATATATCGTTTATAATAACATATAACGAAAGATCTCTCTCCATGTTTCGATAATTTCTCCTAATCAGCCGACTAGTTCACTCGACGGAAACCACCGCTGAAATGATGTTTTCAACTTGGTTGACAACCGCTATTTTCACTTTCATTTGGTTTACAACCTAGTTGACAACATAGTCTTCAACTAAGTTGATCGTCTGTAGGCCGCTTTACGTGCAAAGTATTTGGCATTATCAACTTTGCATCATCAATCATAATAGTCTGGATCAAGTGTTTGACATCAATGGGGAGAGATCTAAAGGCAATCAATATTCGGCGGGTCTACACAGACTTGAAAGTCTCGCTATACAGCTTTTTGGGGCATCAGTATTAATGAGCTGTTCTTGAATGCCTATCGAGACTTGTGTATTGTGTCTCATAGAAGTTGCGGTGGAATGAGGAGACTAGATTAAGTTGACGCAATCGTGAAAACGCTTCGTTTAATAGGAGTGCAATTATCGATGAATAAGAAGAGTTGGAGAATATGACACGGTTTGATGTTGTTGTTTTTATTTGGGTCGTCGTCGGATTTCAATAGAAGCCTGCTTTATCTTTTGTAAATTCTTAGCAGATATGAATTATGTCATTCTTTACTCTGTAGTGTTTGGGTGGTAATTGTGGTTTCGTTGCATTTTATACATTCCTAGGGAAACAGCGTACCATTGTAGATGGTAGATTGTTGAGATTGCATTTCACTGCGACCTTGAGGTCTACAGTGCTCCCCGTCAAAGCTGTTTTTGTAACTGCCCTACAGTCAGCCCTTTGGTTCAAGAGCATCAATGAATTTCAGTATCTGAGAGAGGCATTCTGTGCCTAGGTGAACACAGAATCCACACATGCCAGTTTCTGTTGAGCCAATTCTCAATTTATGTCCTGTAAGATAGTGAGGAGGCGTAATTTTTTCTCACGGAGATCTTAATACTTTTTGACCCTTGTAGTTTCGAAGTTCTGAAGGAAGTTTCGAAGTAATTTTTTCGGAAAACTGACATCGTGAGGAACTCAAAAATAATTCTAATATATTCTGAGTTGAAACAATGCGCTAATGTTCAGCAAAAATCTCGAACGATGAGTCATGACGCCAATATTTATAGACTACTTATAGAAGGACAATCTAATGGAAAAATAGTAACACCAAACACTATAGTCAAAGTATATGGCACGACCACGCTTACAGGACCATATCCTTTTAATGAAATTTTCCATAACCAAAACGCAAAGTGGCTACCCAATGTCCTCGATAGACTCACGAATTCCATCTTTGAGGTCTTGAATCCACGCTGGGCTATTGGCGTAGACCTTCCCTTTCACGTGATCCCAAAGGAAGAAGTCGCAAGGTGTCGCAAAAGATCGACCGGTTCGAGTTCTTGTGTTTACTGAACTTTATAAGCCTTAAGACGCATATCTTTATGTAAAATACGGTGTAATGACGTTTGTGGAATGCTTAATTTCAAAGAATGACGAGGAATGGACAAACCTGGGTTTTCTTCAGCAGCAATATTCTCGGCTGTTTTGAGACTCGTGCACGGGTTTTATTCTACAAATCACTAACTTGTCCAACAGCTCGAATTTTTCACCAATTTCTTTATTGCGGTCCGACAAGGTGCTTCACGACGACCCAAAAATTTTCAAGTTTTACGAACCGTCTCTGCCAGTTTTCATCATTTTTATAGTGAATTTTAATGATTTCAATGCGTTCTTGAATCGTGTATCGTTCCTTTTTTATTAATGGGTTAGTTTCTATTTGTCAAATGTCAAAAAATGACAGCTTAAAACGTGACATCTTCCGAATAGCGGGCTATTCAAAATAACACCTCTTATTGGAAAACCTCTATTTTATATTCATAGCGAAATAATTCTGCTTTGATTCCCGACAGCAATCGAACAATTTAAATGAAACCTGACTGATTGAGGTTTCTGATATAACACACAAAAAGAAATTATACCGTCTATGTTATTGCTAGGCAATACAAATAATATTCGACAACAAATGTGTCCTAAAGTCGTTCTTCTATTTTCATAGGATTTCCCTAATGAAGTTGCCATATAGAAGGGGCTTTAAAGGAGACAGTCCACTGAAATCCCTAGATATCGCTAGAGAGCCGCAGAAATGAGTTTTACAAGAGGATTGTCCTACTGACTATTCCAATTCCAAACACAACGACGTTCTGTCAACGAATATTGCTGGGAAAATTAACCCTAAAAGACCCTCCCCAGTACAACCCTGTCTTCAAATCCTACTCAACATACCCGTCAAGCGCGACATCCACGGGGAAGCAATAGATCACGGAATCCAGCAAATAAAATCAGTTATCGATTGCGAACCAATAGCGATCGCGATGCATCGAATTTCCTAGGCACGTCGAAACGAGCAAATTGATATCAATTTCGGTTTGCGACTTGTCGTTTGACGATCTTCGGATGATTTATCGCTCGCTTTGGGTCGTCGAGGAGAGGTTACAGATCTGCGATAGATGGAGTGGAAATGTTAGAAGTGAATGAAAAAACTAGTCCCATTAGCGGGTTTCGGTCGCGAACGATTTGTCAAAACGCGTAAAAACTAGTTTGAATTAGGCGTGTGCGTCGAGAAGTGGATCGAGGGGGCGATATTGGAGAAAAACGATTTATGAAGTGCTGAATTGTGTATTAATTTTTTCTACGTAGTGTTTTCATCTACCGTAATATAGAGAGAAGAAGTTTATTATTCACGAAAAGGTTCAAAAATTCATCATAACGCCTTGAACCTGGATTCAGTGTTACCTGTAGTCCCCAGTATAATGATTTTAAATTTGTTTCACACATAGAAATGTAAGACTTTGTTAGTGCATTTTGCGACGAAGCCGACAAACTATCCAATGCGAAACTTTCGCCGAAGCTGCGTTTTCGAATGCCCGATTCCCCAGACAATATTACATAACTATTACTTTCTGTAGAGCTACATTTCGCCCAAGAAAGTAACCTCCCCCGCAAAATTGATTATTTTTCAAGAAGACTTCACTCTTATATCGTTTGACGTAAGTTTCGTGCCACCTAGTAGAGTAAGTTCACTTAACACCAACACATTGCATTGGCATGATAAAGAGTTTTCCAATAAGAGGATTTATTTTGAATAGCCCGCTATTTCGGTAGATGTCACGTTTGAAGCTGTCATTTTTTGACATTTGACGAGTAGAAACTAGGCCACTAATAAAAATGAAACGATACACGCATTGAAATTATTAAATTTCACTATGAAATGGTGAAAATTTGGCAGAGACGGTTCGTAAAATATTTTTGGGTCGTCGTGAAGCACCTTGTCGGACCGCAATAAAGAAAACTGGTGGAAAAATTCGAGCTGTTGGGACAAGTAAGTGATGTGGAAAATAAAACCCATGCACGTCGCTCAAGAACAGCCGAGAATACTGCAGCTGTAGCCGATAGTGTTGAGGAAAACCCAGGTTTGGCCATTCCCCATCGTTCTTTGGAACTAGGCATTTCACAAACGTCATTACACCGTATTTTGCATAAAGATTTGGATCTTAAGGCTTATAAAGTTTAGTTAACACAAGAACTCAAGCCGGCCGATCATCAACAACGTCGTATCTTTGCTGATTGGGTCGTTGAAATGCATGAAAATGATCCGGAATTTCATCGAAAAATCATCTTGAGTTATGAGGCCCATTTCCACCTCGGTGACTTCGTCAACAAGCAAAATTGTCGCATCAGGGGTTTGGAAAACCCAAGAGTTATTGTTGAAAAGCCTCTTTATCCTCAACATGTGACTGTTTGGTGCGGTTTATGGTCCGGCGGAGTCATTGGACCTAACTTTTTGGAAATGAGGCTGAAGCAACAATTACGGTGAATGGATTACGCTATCGAGAGATGATTAATGATTTATTATGGCCGAAATTAGATGGTATTGATCTGGACAACGTTTACTTTCGACAAGACGGCGCTACGTGCCACACAAGCAACGAATCCATTGTTCTTTCGGGGGAAAAGTTTCCGGACCGTGTTATCTCGAAGAGGTGGTGACCACAATTGACCGAGATCTTGTGATTTAACACCTTGCGACTTCAAAGTTGGCTGAAACATCGGAAAACTATTCAAAAACGAATAATTTAACATAAACCATTCAGGAAATCCTATTCTTCAGATCGTTTTTGTTCATTTATGATGAATACAGCCATTTTTCCATCACATACACTTATATACGGCAGAAATAAATCAGCACTACCCAATGATGAAAAATGACGAGACAAATCCACAAACCAGATTAATATTTTTCCCATACAACTAATCCTCTCAAATTTGTCATCCCTGCATCAGACTATCAATTAAATTAAAACCGCCACTACGATATACGCGCTGACATCTATTAATATCGATATACCAGATCGATTTTTAAGAGGATCCCATGTATCATATTCAAAGAGGACGCTGGTTTCTTACGCGAAACGATCACTGGACGAAGAGGATGATGCCCACCTTGCTTAATTGGAAAAAAAGAAAAAATAGATCGTTTTAATGCTCTACTCGATAACATGCCTACATGTGTATGACCAGCAGGAGATCTTTGGATCATTCTTTATGTCTCATGCGATGATGATGGCTTGAATACTTGAATGGTCGAAAGGGGGTCATACAAGGCAGGTTCTGAAGATGAGTTCATCTTCATGTTGAGAGATTTTTAGTCAAAACTTGATAGTTTGACAAAGTCGCTTGTAAGTGGGGGTGTCTTGACAATATTGACTGAAATGGATGAATTCTCATTGAATATAAACGACATTCGAACAATTGTAATTAATACATAATTATCTTAATGCATAAAAGTCAAGATAATGGCATAGAGATAGGATAGTATAGAGTTACCATCATTGAAATAAACGTGGTATCAGATGCGCCATATTACTACCACCTAATGTCAAATTTGACAATAGTTGAATTTTCTGGAAGAATTCTGATTTTGCGCCTGTTTCCAGTTAAATTGTGATTTTTCTGCTTAATGATATACAATAAAATGGTATCGTGCTCTGAAAGGCTTTCTTCGAGCAGAGAAGAGACAAATAGGAATAAAATTAGAGGAAAAACATATCACAGGTAGGGATGAGTACTGAACAGATCCACATTCACAATTTTTTCTAGTCTATCTAGGTAATCTGATATCTTTTCATAAGTGTATATTATCGCCTTTAGAAATATTGTTTATTTAATATTCAATTGAACTTATTTGAACAGGATTCCTGAAGACCCAACATGTCGTATATTTAGGGAGAAATTTGTAAACAGAAAAAACTGGCAACTTAATTCAACCCTGAACTTTCCGCCATATTGGTCACTGACTTAGCCCAGCCCAGTGGTACTATTTTTCCTTACTCAATTGTATGTCATAGCGTCTCTTCTCTATTTCATCTCGATACTTCCATCCATGTCATTTTCGTAAAATGTAACATATTATATCCAAAGGGAAATGAACCCAAATGTAGTGTATGGCAAGCTTTAGCGTCCACGCTCAAATGAAGATAAAATTAAAATGAATGAGTAATTAGCGATCAGGATAACACTAATCCTCAATTTATATTATGTCGATTCTAATTCTAATTGCCCCATGTGGGTTGATAGTTATATCATATCATTATAAAGTGGAGTTTATTCTTTTTTTTATGGCTGAATCACTGATGCAAGATTTGAGCTGGATGATTGGATGAACAGATTCACATATGGGCGATTTTACGATCGTCTATAAAAATGACGGCTAATCAGAACATCCTGTATTGTCTCAATCTCGTTCCAGTTGAATGATTGTTGAGTTTACGAAATATCCTTTCCTAATCAGGAATCAAAAATAGGGTTTATTTGTGGATAAAAAGGTGAAAATATATGTTGCTCATTCTTCATAATGTATTTGAAATTTGGAAATTGAATAATAAACCAATATTTCATAAAGAATAACAACATTACATAAACATCCATTACTGAGTAGTTTACTTTCAAATTATATTTATTTAATATACTGAAATACTCTCTGAAAAAAAAGCTATTACTTTTCGTTGTACAATTCATATTGCTTTTTCGTTCACTTTCATTTCATCCGCTACTTCCCCTATTGTCATGTTTTTAAGAATTGCTTTTTGAGCGCTTGTTCTACTTAGACTCCCTGATAACGAATTCGGGTCAAATTCAATTCTGTCCGTGGGGCCGTCCGGTCGTCCGTTAGCACAATAACTCTCGAAGGGATTGTCCTGGAGACTTGAAATTTTCAGGATGAGTTCAGGTCCCAATTGGCTCGGTTGAGTTCGTTAACCAGCCAAATCGTACAGGGTGTTCCATTAAATATGGCCATTTAAAATTTTGTTCATCAATAAGAAAAAACGAAACCATTCGAAATGAAATGTTGCGGTCATAGGCAAGATGGTCAATTGGAATATTGAAAAGAAGAAACTTCATATTTTCATAAAAAGAATATCCGATTCCGATGAAATTTATTTTATAAATAAAGATTGATACACTGACCGTGGGTTCACAAAACTTGATTTTGAATTAAGTGGATGGTTTATTATATCAAAAATGAACTGGAAATTGCACAGAAATGATGACATTTCAATAACCAAGGTGGAGTTTTGTGAAACCCGGCCTTTATGTTCAGGCAAAATTTGTATTTGTGCACTAATACCACTCAAGGCTGAATCACATGATCTTTCAAATTTGACACTGCAGTTCGTTTATATGGGTATTTCCACTGATTTCCAGAAAAAGTCATTTCTGAAGTGATGAACCATCAGAAAAATATAGGTTATCTGTTTTTGTTTCATAATCAGGTTTTCTAGAAAAAAAATACTGAATCGCCGAAATAGTCTAGAGATTCTAACCATTAGAAGTGGCGATTGAGTGTGACGTACGCGTTAGCATTCATTTGTTTGGTTGAATGTTCAATCGCTGTGTAGAACGATGTCAACTGGTCACTCTGTGTGAATGAATTATCAATATAATAAAGAAAATTAAACTAGATTATTTCTTTGCTGGAACTGATATAAACGAAACAATTTAATACATAAGCATCTTCAGGAAGATAAAATAAAATAAATAGAACAAACAAATGTGTTAGGTGCTCTAAATGATGTCCAATGATAGGAACCCTGATCCCGCATGACTTGGATTGATAACCAACAACCCCTTGGACAATATGCTACTGTGAAATTTAAATTAATCCTTTGCACGAGCATCGAATACTTTATTTGATGATCTTTTCTTACCCTCATTTCATTAATATCAATTGGCAGACTAGCTTCATGAATTTCATTTCATTCCACTCCTCTATTTCTACATACGAGTATAAGTATTAGTGCAATATATCGATGGCTCAAAGTGCAAACCTGCTAATTCCATTTTTATGAAATTCGGGATTTTCAGCTCGCCACAAACATAATTATTCAAACGTTCAAGATTTGTCTCCTTTTCAAATACCGCTTCCGCCTTTATGTCCTCAAGAAAACCTTCAAATTTCATTCGAATAATCTAGATTTGATTCCAGATTAACTTGATACACAAGATAACCTTCTGCTCATCTTCCTTCAAGTATATACTCGAGGACAGATCGAACGCGGCACCGTTACACTTGGCAACGTTGCATTAAAACGAATCGTTAACATAACCATTGTACCAACCCAAGAAAATTATTCCTTGTCATGCCAACTAATTTTTAATACGGAATGGGGTATATATACACCCACAACAAACCGATATATGATCCTATTTTTTTCGCTAAGCTTCCGATGCCGTACATCAATTAAAAATAATAACGTGTAGTTTTTTCTCATTCGACAACGATGATCCACCATAGGCATCAGTCCGCGCGTTGAATAAATCATGACTTTTGATTAATGCCGTCTGCAGTAACGAACGGCTTGCCTCAATTAAAATTTCAAATGAAAAAGTCCGAGAGTCAGATATGGCAGGAAGGAAGAACCAGGTTCGTCGATTTCGTAAGAGCGAGTTTATTGATCCCTGGGGATTATTTTCGGATATCTGTTTCTGTACGGTGGTCATTCTCGCTTGAAAATGCTGGGTAGCGTCTTGGAATTGTTCTGAAAATTGAAATACCCGATCCGTTAATTATTATTTAATTCATTTTTACTATTGAGAAAACTCTTGAAGGCCAACCAACATATTGAGGAGATGAGGCCTTAAGTTTCGAAAATGAAGACCTGGCAATTTTTTTCCAAATGCAACACAAAGCATTTGAGGCATTTCAAAGAAGTATATTATGCAACGAGCGTATAATGATTGCAATTATTCACAAGGCGAAGTTAGGGCTACGTGCCGCAGGGGAGTGGCCTAAATTACCGTGTAAATAATAGCCATTATGTGCAAGTAGAATAATATACTTTATCCATGACTACTGAATATTCTCCCCGTAATTTTTAACATTTGTTGGCATTAATATGTCCCTTCTATTACTAGATTGAAAAAAGTCAAAATGACATAGAGAAATTTTCTAGTGAACCTGTCATTGTATATTTTGTAAAAAACGTTGATTATTTTCACACTATCTTTGGCCCTCGATTGAAAATTTTTTAGGGAACGTTAGAAATACCAGTTTAACAACAAAATATTGAGCTGAATCCATGAACCATCTGACAGCAGTGAATAATGATTCATCACAAACCAGTGATTTATGGGTATAATTATGCCGGTGCAAACAAACGAATAATGGAAAGATTATGAAATAGCCGTTAATAAATATTATTATAGGCCTAAAAGAAAACCACCAGCTCTATATGCTGGAAGAAACATAACCGCTTCAGATGTCAACTTAACACTGATAAGATACACAACTGAACATCTTCTCGAACCTCTTCATCCACGTTCTCACCTTCTGGTCATAAAACTCCATTATATAAAGTCTCTTTGACCGAACAATTCATGTCATAACAATACATCCGCCAAAAACCGCGTCACACGAGAAAAACACGACCGTTATCCTCCCAACTTTGTACGTCGCATCCAGACGACATTTCCCGAATTTCCTCCAGGTTTTTCCGCTTCCCCCTCGCTCCTTTACGAGCAATTTAGACGGGACACGTCCGAAAAAGACTTTCAGGTCCTGCTTCCGTGATGTTATTCGCAATTCTCCGGGACTCTGCCGGTCGTCAAGTAGGAAGTTTACTTATTCCTTGAGGTAGGAGGGTGTATGTTTGCCTGATTGTGAAAAAAACGAGTCGTTTAGACGTGGCATCGATCCTCGGATGTCCTGGACCCCTGATGCATTAACTGGATTGAGTTGAATCACTGAGTTAGCCAACAGGGCGGAAATACAGTAAAATTCTCCATAACGAACGTCTGTATAACGAATTTCGTACAAGACATTGCAACTTGAGTTCAAATTCCATGTTAAAAAAACACCCTCTAAAACGGGGTAAACAATCTCTATAACGAAATATTCAAAGAACATCACTCTTTGAATGGGTATTGGTGAGAAGGTATAAGGGTGGTTTTTTCCGAAATTTTTCCAGGCGTACGTAATAAATCCCGAACTTAAACTAAATCATATCACTGGAACTTCCCTATAACGAAAGCGCAAAATCCTCAAAAAAAATCGTTACAAAGAAATTTCGTTATACAGAAAATTTGTTTCTATAGTCGGCAATGTCGCGGTCGACTTCACCGGTAAATTTAAGTTTATCATTCAAACTTAAGCACTTCCTTTTAGACTTTTTCGCACAACTTTTACAATAGCGTAATGGTTAGATTAAAATCAAACAGTCAGGGGTATTTTGATGCTATTTCAGAAGGATCTCTCTGCCCGCCGTAATTATTTAGTTTACGGTCGGGATTTATTAAGCACGAATGGAAAAATTTCAGAAAAAACCCACCCTTATACCTTCTTACCAATACCCATTCAAAGAGTAATTTCATTTGAATATTTCGTTATAGAGAGAATTTACTTCGTTTTGGAGGGTGTTTTTAACATGGAATTTGGATTCAAGGTACAATGTCTTGTACGAAATTCGTTATACAGACGTTCGTTATAGGGAATTTCTACTGTATGTAAAAATCAATAAGTATAAAAATATTAAATTCTCTGATTCAGATGATGCGATCCACTCGAAATTTTGCATGAACATTCAGTATGTCAATCTTCAATTACAAAATAAATTTTACTAGAATCGGAGAGCTTGTTATAGAAATATAAAGATTCTTCTTTTCAATATTCAATTGAATTTTCTATGGTTGTGTTTGACACTGTGGTCACAAAAAGTAGCATAAGGCTTATTATAGGCATTTGCATGTGGCCGCAAAATTTCATTTCGATTGGTTTCGTTTTGTCTGCGATATTGAGAAACAAAAATTCTAAATGGTCATATTTTATGGAAAGCCCAGTACGATTTGACTGGTTAACGAACTTAATCGCGGCATTTGAGAACAGAACTGACCCTGAATCTCAAGTCTCTAGGACAATTCCTTCAAAAATTATCGTGCTAACCTAATTCATCCTAGAAATCTAAAGTCTCTAGGACAATCCCTTCGAAGGTTATTGTGCTAACGGACGGCCGAACGGCCCCACAGACAGAATTGAATTTGAAAATGGTTTGAGACCATTTTCGGCTCAGAAGTCGAAAATAATAGACATTTGGGCCAAAGAAGCGAGAAAACACAGAAAGGTACTTTTAATTATCAGGTATAAGAAGTGCCATTTTATTCCCTGAAATAAGGGATCAAAACTACTAATACAATCCCATAATATATGTATAAGGAACAAAACCATTATTTACAGGAAAGTGTACGAATGCATTCGTACCTAATAGAATATGAATAAAACGTTCTCTAAATAGGGGGTGATTCATGTTGAACAAAACTCGCCCAACATTCACAGAATAATATAGATATTCCAACTGTGAATGCGATCCAACTATAAATGCAAAATACATCATAATGTCATCCGACTCTCTTTTTCAACTGTGTCTCCCCAAAACGGCCTATACCAGTACAAAGCACCTTTTTTCTAGCCGCTACTACCCCTAACTCGACGCCATCAGGTTCGCATTAATCTCCCTTGTCGCGACGTCCGGCTAATCTACTGGAAACACGTTAAAAAAACCACCCCGGAACAAAGCTAAAACGTCGCGCACCGGACAAAGGTCGCAGATCGGATTTCGGGGCGGTTTTTTCGCCCGTTTTTTCGAACGCACCCCTGACTGCGGGGTGACGCGAATTGCCTGCAAATGGAGATAAACGGGGGGATCTAGGGGTTCCCAAACTACCCCCTTTTGTCCACGGATTCCGGATTCATACGTGATTCACGAACTACGGTCCGATCGCCGATTTTAATACCGGCAGGGGCGGGGGGCGAAGGGGGTTGAAGTCTACCGTGAAAATGGAAAATTCGAAGAGGAGGATTATCCCCTCATTTGAATGGAGAGATCGGGAGCGGTTCGGAGCAGAGTGTCTGGCTGAATATAAATCAAAGATAACGCGTCTTTTCGGGTGGATGATGTTTTTTATGCGGCGCGGAGAACATTGAATAGGGGATGAATTGGATTTATGTTGGGAATCGGGAGGTTCATGAAGATATTCCCGGTCTGTTTGATTATACGGTTGAGTGGTTTCATTTTGATTTGTATGCACCATTGTAGTCTGTGGTATGCATGTTATTTCAGTTTGGCATACGTATGGAATCGCACATTTTCATTTGACTGCTGGACTATCAACAGAGTTTTAGTGAATAAGTGCGATAATCGAGATATAATAGAGAGGAGAAGCTATGACATATGAGTGAGGAAAAAAAGTACCACTGAGCGGGACTAAGTCGGGGACCAATATGGCGGAAAGTGCAGGGTTGACTGAGTTGCCAGTTTTTTCTGTTCACAAATTTCAACCAAAAAATACGACGTGTTGGATCTTTAGAAAACCTGTTCAAATAAGCTCAATTGAATATCAAATAAACAATTTTTCTTCAGGCGATAATATACGCATATAAAAAGATATCAGATTACCAAGACAGACTTGCAAAAATTTCGAATGTGGATCTGATCAGTACTCATCCCTATATGTGATATGGTTTTCCTCTAATTTTCATCTTATCTGTCACTTCTCTACTTGAAGAAAGCCTTACAGCACACGATACTATTTATTGTACATAATTAAGCAGAAAAATCACAATTGAACTAGAAAAAGGCCCAAAAATCACAATTCCTCCAGAAAAATCAACGATTGTCGAATTTACGTTAAGGTGGTAGTATTATGGAGGATCTTATACCACGTTTATTTCAATGATGGCAACTCTATTCTATTCTATCCTATCTCTATGAGTGCGACAAACTTCAGGAGGTGACTCTGCATGGAAATAAAATGACATTTGATCACTTTGGTTAGCAAATGCTTCATTTTCGAACATATGAATCTCTCCTCCTTTTTTCGTATGGCACTGTTTTGGTGCAAGAAAATAAATATCTCAACGCGATTTGTCGTTGTTCTGATAGATTATGTAGCAGCGAAGCTACGTTGAGATGTTTAATTTTTTCACAAAAAAAAGTCTCTCATACGAAAAAAA
>JACDNR010000860.1:0-36012 GCA_013421045.1 Propylea japonica | reverse complement strand
TGTCACTTTTGACAACTGTTCAAAATTATGAAATGCAGATTAATTCGAATCTTACTGAAGAAGTCGTGGATAAAGTATAGTATTCAATTCGCGTAATGCTCAAAACACACTTGATGAATTACACCACTCGCATGACGGCTCGTGGTGCAAAATTCATCTGCGTGTGTTTTGACCTGCATTACCGCTCATCGAATAATATACTATTATACAGTATTTTTGAAAATATTTGAAGACATTACTTTGTAATGAGATGCAATTTTGTTATTTCATTTGATGGACATATAAAACGGCCCTTTGGGATGAAGTTAGTCTAAAAAATCTTGTTTCAAAAGATTTTACCTCTAGTACATACTCATGGGTATTGTATATTTTCCAAGATAAGATTACGTCCAAGTTGAGTTATGTATTTTTCAAAATTCGTAATTCAAGGTTCTAAATTCAAATTCGGTGATGTGCCAGTCTTCGTAACAGTCACACAAACTGCCAAGAACAATACAAAAGTCATTAGGATGTTTTATCTGAATTCAATTGAAATTTGAATATACTGGATCATCTTTTATTACTTTGAAATGATTTATTCGATTCACGTTCAATGGAAAACTTTGTTTACTATCACTTTCATTATTCAAGGATTCACATGTAAATTTTTGAAGATTGAGGACTTTTTCTGGAGGAACACAAATGAAACTTTCATTATAAACTTCAGATAAAGTTCATTCGAATCTCAACATCTCCTTAACAGTTCAATCGAAACAGAAGTAAATCATTCAATCGTATTCCAGACTGAAGAATATTATGAATATATCTACAATGACAGTCCTGCAAAAGTACGAAAACTCTCAAATTTGCATGTTTATGATTGATCAAATTATCGTTTCCTCAATCATTTCCTTATTAACGTTTTCGTACTTTTCGATGATATCCAAGCCAATATCGCTTCTACCACAACCTTCACGAATTTCAACAGGGAATAAAAAAATTCAATTTCAATAAACCTCAGGTATCACTACCACGAAATTAATTTCATGAGACGCATGCTATAAACCTCTCGTTTTTTTCTACTGGGCTGATCAAAATGTCGAAATCAGGACTCGTAGGCATAATTGGATTCATATATCATGCGTCAAAAGCCTTCATGTTGATGAGGGTTGAATCTTATGTGTCACCAGTCGCTTATTGAAACGGACGTGATTGATGTTCAAGATAGGGATTCGCCTATCTGGCTGCGGAGCATGAAGAGAAAAGTAAAAGTTGTAGAGAAATTGTTGTGGAGGAATGTTACCTGGTCTACATAGGGCAATTGATCATTTAAGACAACAACTGTTTCTTCTTCAACAGTACTACTTCATACGAGATTTGATTTTCATCTGAATATTCCAGTTAAAATCTGTGGTACACTGAGAAAAAAGTTACAAGTAACTTTTTTCACTTGACAAACTTTCTACTTGAGCTAAACTAATTTTTATATACGATAGATCAACATACATTGGCTACAGATAATCATAATTATATCTATCGTGAACAACACGTTCATCTGAGAATTTGTAATTGTTGGAAGTGACTTTTTTTCTTGGTTCAACTAGAAAGATATTCAATCCAAATAGCACTGTTATTTAAATTTTGTTTATTAATGACGAATACTCAGTATTCAGAAGCCAAGCAACGGTTCATCTCATCACAAGCTACTCTTTCACTAACGTATATCTATTAGCTGTGAATAACAGAGTTATTAGCTACATTTAAACATTGAATTCGGGTAGATACTTGTGTTATATGTAATAAGTGTTGAAAATTTTCGTTAGATAACCGACTTGAGCCGATACGAACCCGATCCTGTTGACCCTTGAAGATCCACCCAGCTAGTGCCGGTGGTGCACTGGTGCATCATTATTATTCAGGGGTCATAACTGTAAACGTCCATTCTTATGGGGTTGAGCGAGATCACGAAATAGTGGAATAGTTCTGATTATGCCGGGTCCAGAAGAGTATAACCTGAAAAGTGATATTACGCGTAATTTTAGAGTGCAACGTGTGGACGGCTCACGAATTCAAGGCGAATCTTCAATCCGAATACTTGTTCGTCAGATGTTCTACTCAGTTGCTACGAATATATGATGAATGCCTGAATAGGAGATTGTTCGTCATTCCCCATCTTAGGTTTGTTCCAACTCAAGAATTGACCGTACAATGATCGTCAGGATTCTGCGCAATAGATAAAATGTGTTCCAACTGAAAATGTATCGTTTGAGAACGGTTTCGTTTTTGTTCCATCCTGCTTCGGGACCGTGAGTGGAACGGTTTTGTGATCGTCATTTCGATCCCTGGTCTGGAGCAAGTACTGTTTGGACGGTTCTTGTACGGTCAAAGTTTAGACGTGCGCATAGATCGATTACTAACAGTTTCGTGACCGTCAAATTACCGTACAAAAGTCAGCTGTTGGAACAAACCTCTTGATAACCAACTGTGCGAATAGCCGTTCGAACGATAACCGCGTGCGCCTTTGAGTTCGTCACAAAGACTGACACCCCTATGAATCGGGTCAAACGTTGAGACGAGCTTTACGCATCTTGCTCGTGCTGTCACCACGTGAATAGGTTAGGTTATATTATTTTGCGGTACTTTCATAAAGTATTTCGTTATAACTATACTATATAGCGTTGAAATACTTCTGTTTGTGCATATTATTTTGTTCTTCTTCGAAATGAATTACGAGGAAATCCTTAAACAATGAGAATTTGAACAATATTTGGAAAAATGTACTATGAAAAATGATGCTTAACATGAATTATATGATAACTTGCGCCAAATAACTTTTTAAGCTGAGTAGAATACATTTTCAATCTATGCCGAGTAACTTTTAAGGCTGCGCAGAATAAATTTTTAATCTGCAACGAAGAACTTTTTTAACAGCGCCGAATAATTTCTGAAGTTGCACCAGATAACTTTTCAATTTACTGCGGTTAATTTTCAAGTTGCAGTGAATCGCTGAATAGCATATCAAGTAACAAATGCTCCTCGGAACAAGTGAAAAAAGTCAGTTATTGTGAGTGAAAATTAAGAACGATCAGCAAGTAACTTTGCTTACTTATTATAAGATACTTTTTGTCAGGAAACAGCTTCACTTGTCGCAAATGAAAAAAGTTCTTTGTGCCTATAGCAAGTCGAAATTTCTATTTGTTGTATTCAAATTTTTTTCTCAGTGTAGATGATTTTCCCTAAAAAACCATCTGCCGGAAAACACAGTTGTGTCAACGAACAATTTTTCTGTGCAATTTGCTGTAAACTTAATGGATAAAGATATCTCACTCATTTCATTGAAAATTCGACGAATTATAGAATATGGTGTGAAATATCTTAAGAAATTGTATTACTGTATACCGAATATTTTTGCAAAAAGTGAAGATCATTCTACTCAATAGCATGTAACTCTGAAACGTTGTAGATTTGTGGGGTATCTGAATAGATGATCATTCAACGATGTGATTCATCAGATCATTTCATGAAGAAAAATTTGAGAAAAGCCCTCAGCAGGAGCTTTTGAGCGCCCGTCTATTGGTGGGACAATAAGACTATTACCGCGAAATATACAAATGCAAAATCTCAGCAGAATCGGAATTTTATTTTGGAAATTATTCTAAAAATGAAAAGTTTAAAGAATAAATAATAAAAAATTAAATTCTATAGTTAGGGGCCTCTTGAAATTTGGAATGAACATTCATTAGGTATGTCAGTCTTTATTCACAAAAAAAATTTTACTTGAATCGGTAATCCTGTTATAGAAATGTCGGGATTCTCCTTCTCAATATTCCAATTGAATTTTCTATTGGGTTTGTTGACACTATGGTCACAAAATTTCGCATGAAAATTCAGTGTATCAATCTCCTCAATTTCATTCAAACCAGTAATTTTTTTATGGAAATGTGAAGTTTTTTTTCAATATTTCAATCTTATTTTGAGTATCTTGCATAGGGCCGTAACATTTCATTTCATTTCATGGGTTTCGTTTTGTCTGAGATACTGAGGAACGAAAATTTCTAATGGTCATATTTTATGGAACACCCTGTACGATTTGGCTAGTAAAAGAACTCAACTGAGCCATTTGGGAACCTGACTCACCCTGAAATTTTTTATTATATTATTATTTATTAGTTATTATGCTAACGGGCCGGACGGCCCCACGACAGAATTGAATTTGATCACGAATTCGTCATCAAGGAGTAGAACCCTATCGTTTGAGGCCATTTTTGGCACAAAATTCAAAAAATACTGACATTTGGGCCAACAATATAGCGCTCGTTCAAGAAGGACGAGCGCTGAAAAATGGTACGCACTAGAATAATTCGAATTAACAATTATTTTTGAAATCTTTTTTCAGTTTGTGGCAAAAAATCCCGTCTGCCTAATTGATAGTGAAATTCGAAAAATAGTTTTGTAGTTGAAAGGTTCCAGTGACATCTCACTATTTTAGTCAGTTTTGATGTAAAACCTCAACACCTTGTTTCTTGAAAACAAAACATTTCATAAAATGATCTGGGCAATCACTTCCTCAAATCTTTCAAATGGAGTCAGAAGCGCACTGTACCCTGTAAACATGGGTTGGCGCCATTCAATATTTGGGGATGAAAACTACCCAAATACCTACATTAGTTCACTTCTACCCAGAACAGAAATGTATATTTTATCTTCGAGGATGTCAAACTGAGCCCGCCTGTATGTGCTGAGCGCTTCAATTCAACACTGCAAACTTTTCGGCCAAGAAATGTTTGAAAATAATGTATTTCCCATGTTGAATATCGTGAAACATTTCGTGTCAATTCATTCAATTATAACAAGAAAAACAAAATGTTCAACGATTAGAAAAGACGGAAAAATTTCCCATCATTCTGACCTGTCCAAAAGTTAATTACATACCGTTGAATATTCATTTAAAAATTATAAGAACGCATAAATATTCATAGACTTCCATCCCGTCACACCGGGACATAAGATTTCATGTTGTGGACGTAAAATAGGAATTGAAACCCTTCCATGTATAATGTTTCCAGTTATGTTGAGTTTGTTGCAGACCCACAGAATAGCTCGCAAACAGGCATTTCCATAGATATAATGAATATTACATGAAGCGGAAATACTGTATTATCTTTGCGTTCGAACAGTTCGGTTATTTAAGTTATGACTATCATAAAACGAACGACCATCTTGTGTGTTAGTTGTTGGAATTAAACTGGAAAAAACATGGTGTTAACGTATGTACCGGGTTTTTCACTATAATTTGACCCCCCCCTTTAACTTTGTTACTAAAGGAGATACAGAAAAATTTTTCGTATAAAAGTTTCACGAAATCAACTGAGGTTTTTTGATATGAGTCCAGAAACTGAAAGATATACAGGGTGGCCAACATATTGATGGCAACTTCATTTTTCAAATGGAACACCCTGTATATTTTTCCATGTTTGGCTAGCTCTTTTTACCCTGATTTCGAATATGTAACAAATGTATGTCTATCTCTTTTATTCTGAGAACCACAGAGTTTCAAATTTTAAGAACCACCTGCCAAGATCTGTAATCATTTTACAAGTGGCAGAGTGCGTTTACTGAAAATGCTCATTTTTGGAGTTATAATAACGTCAATGGGAAGATATACAGGGTAGAGAACATTGAATGCAACTATATTTTTTCAAATGGGACACCCTGTTCTGTATATTCTTCCATTTTTTGATAGGCTATTTCCTCCTGATCTCGAATATAAATGCGTATGTGGATGTGTCTCTTCAATTTTCAGAGTTTCAAAGTTCTGAAATGATGACACCGAATAAAAAAATATGTGAAATACCTACGAAATTCTTTATATTCAAGCAATCTACTCAAAAGTATTATCTTAGAATGGATACTTAACAATTACTTAACCAATGAAAAATAATAAACTATGATAGTATGGTAAGAATAACATCAACTAAAGAAATTGCTCAAAATGACCACCTTCATTCAATACACATAGTTCATATAGTTGTCTCAAGTTGTTCAGATTATTTTTGATAGCATTATTATGGCTCTGATTCAAGTCAGAAATTAAAGCTTCAAAATTTGTTTCTAATCATTACACTATTATCATTATTCTTTGTGCGTTGACGAGATTAGTTCCAAATTATAGGTTGATTTTATATCATTAATATTATTCTCCGCTTTCATTGATTGTCATTATTGCTGAAGTCAATTTTCCTTCAGGAAAGGCTATAAAAAAGAGTCCAACGGTGTTAAATCGGGACTGTTTGGTGGCCATAAAATGGGTGCGCCATTACCAATCCAAAGATCGAATTGACCACTTAAATATTCACGAACTTGCAAAACGCTATGCCAGATGGTTATTGAAATTTGAAACTCTGTGGTGCTCAGAATACGAAAGATAGACCAACCTATGTTACATATTCGAAATCAGGGGAAAAAGAGCTAACCAAATATGGAAAAATATACAGGGTGTTCCATTAGAAAAAATGAAGTTGCCATCAATATATTGGTCACCCTGTATATATTTCAGTTTCTGGACTCATATCAAAAAACTTCAGTTGATTTGGTGAAACTTTTATACGAAACATTTTTCTGTATCTCCTTCAGTAACAAAGTTGAAGGGGGGTCAAATTATAGTGAAAAACCCGGTACCATAGTTTCTAGCACAAATTTCACAGAACAAAACAGTGACAAAAAATAAATATTTGATTATTGAATTGTCTACCACATCAATAAACATTTCAGGAGCAACAAAAAATAAGATATGCCTTCACACATTTGTTAACAATAAATATTGAACTTGTGCCGTATCTTTATTCTGTATTGGGATAATTGGTCTACGCCTCCCCTACTATATGATACTAACAGCTACAGTCTGCTATAATAGGTACAATTCTGTCAGTTCGGCAACATCGTTCTGTTTTTTATCGTTTAGTTCTTCGTTTCGTCTTGTTGAAACGTTGACTTCGGGGAAAGCCGGTCTCAATGCAATGAATAGCTCGCGGCCACACTCAGTGAAGAAGGGAGTGAGTTATATATGATAGAATGTAATGGGCGCCAGGTAGAGTAATGCCTGCCTACTCAAGGTAAATGAACTGCTTACTCCTCTACCAGAGTAAGAGTTAACAAAAATCCCTCAAAATTCAAGTCACAATCATTTATTACCAAAACAAAGAAATATGTGCAGTGGTGGATACAATACGAATAAAGATTATCCCCCAAGGGGTAGTCAAAAGGAAAACTCACCAATACACACTACATTATATGAAAACGAATCATTTAAGCTAACCATATAAACCGACCTAAGTCAATAATTACTTTACATAAACAATGGTTCCTGAAGGGAACACCGATCAATCATCCTATTACAAAATCCTGACCGACCTAAGTCAATAACTACTTTACATAAACAATGGTTCCTGAAGGGAACACCGATCATTATCCTATAATACAATCCTGAAGGGATACACGAGCACCTTTGTTGGTACCCAACGCAACTTATGAAGTGCACCTCACTATAATGCTCACAATGATATATAAAATCACCTTACAGAATAATATCACAAATTATTAAAATAAAAGACCAATAATTTACAACGTTAAAGCCAGTGCTACACACTGGTTACCTTCACAAACCACTCCAGAACGTAGATAGCTCCAACCAATAACGCCAGGTACGTAGATACCTCCAAGATAACAGGCAAGGGGATGCCAATTGATACCTCTAACTGACAGGTACATAGATAATTCACGCAAGTAGACATGCCAGGCACGTGGAATAACTGACAGGTTACCTCCAATAACGTGAAATAACTGACAGGTCACCTCCAATAACGCCAGGTACGTGGAACTCAGATACACCCAATACGTGGAAAACTGTACTCAACACCTGTCACATGGATCCTAACAAAATACTATAAGAAACGGTTCATAAGCTATAAAGGATATCTTAGTTACCTCTGTTGTTCGAGGGAGATAGGTTCAACCTCCAATTCAGTCGAGAATTTGTTCAAGATAGAAAATGTATGCATACCTAACGAATTCCTTGTGAAAAAGTTTATGATCACGTATAAAACGTATTTCCCAAAATATTCCAAATACTCCTCAGGGAATAATGACACTCGAAGTTATAATCCCTCACAACGAGGATGAATCTAGATTCAAAATTTATCTTCGAAAATGTCCACAAAACTTCCAACAAGATTTCCGTATTCACAAATGTCGGCTTTGACAGTCACACAGAAATTTTTGGTCACTCAAAATTCACAGAGCCTATCAGTTGTCATAGCGAAGAAGAAGAAAAACACATCAAAACCAAAATAATATAAAATATCATCACGGTACTAATAATTTACGCAGTTTATACCAGAGGAGGGTCTCTATAAATCCATTTCTATAATTCTTCCACAATTTTCCGAAGTACTCTACTGAGGCCAAATAATTCCAACTAACCAAAAATGACAACCAACCTTAACCTCACAATTTTCAAATAATAAACAAACCGTCTTCTGAGGGAAAACAATTCGAACAGGTAGGTAAACGAAGTGAATAATTACAACAATAAGGAAATTTAGAAAATGAAGCATCCCAATAAGTTTACTTAACTAATAATTTTGGAAAAAAGATGGCAAAACTACATTTTATGACAAATTCAAAATAATAACGTACATTGTTTGCCCACATCTTCGTTTAGATCTGATATTCATAAATTGAATTATACTGATTTGCTGGTAGTTTATTGTTGCTTAAGTGTGTTTTGGTAATTATAGCTCTGAAAAAATTACGAAAATGTCAATATTCAGAAATTGTAGAAAGGAAAGTCTAACCTGTTGTTTACTTCACCCCAGTGCGGCAGTGAAATGCTTTCCAGCTCACTCTCAAGCAATGCGGTACTATTGACGCGTAGGGGCATCTCTTTGTTCCATTCTTACTCTGAGGAAGAGGACCATCTTCCTCAAAGCGTAACTTTCTGCGAACTCAAGCGTCACGTTTTGGACGGTATACAGATCGATTATTCGGAACTTTCTTCCTTCTTTAACGTTTACAGTGTGTTTGGTCATGGCTTAGCGATAATTTAAGGGCATCCAATATACCTAATACTATCGACAAAAACACCCACATTGGGAAGTTTACCCCCTTAGATTTGGAGTAGCCCCCATTTTAAATATATAATATCGATTTCTTTGAAATGAAGGTCCTACAGCTGTATAAAAAAATGGTTTTTTAAAAGATGATACTACCATCTTTCATTGAAGTAAAACAATATGAAAACATTCACTTGAAAATGCCATGAAAAAATTCTTCAAAGAAAGTTTAGTAGAGAAATGTACTGATTTTCTTAGTAAATCCGCCAAAAGTACAAGAACTAGCTCATTATTACATTAGTATTAGCTACAAAACAACACCTACATCATTTATGGAGTTATTGCTGTTCGAACATTTTTTTGCTCACTACAGGTCGTCATGAGGGCCACTGCCTGTCTATAAAGTAGAGGCGCGTCAGTTTGAGCATTTTTATGATCAATTTGTTTGTTTGATTATTAAAAATTATCGAATGTACAGTATTGAGTTTATTTCATTTTATGAATTTGATAAGGGCCATGTTCGAACAGCAACTACTATCTAATTATGTAACTTAAAGAATTTTTTGATGGCATTTCTAAGTTGAATATTTTCATATTGTTCCACTTAAATAAAAGATGGTAGTATAATCTTCCAAAAAACATTTTTTTTCACACCTGAGGACCTTTATGTCCAAAGAAATCGATATTATTCGAGAGGGTAAAATAAAATGAAAAAGTAGATTTGAAATGTGGGCCACTCCAAACTGAGGGGGTAAAGTCCTCAATGTGAGTATTTTTGTTGATAAAATTAGGTATATTTGATGCCCCTAAATTATCGCCAAGTCACGACCAAACATACTGTATATTCGTCATTGAAGTTCCTCTTCATTTTGGGCTTTCCATCTTTCATCGTGAAGTTCTTTCGATAAGAGAGTCCAAAAATCTTTCATGGCTTGTGGAACGTTAGGGGGATTGTCGTTTCGCGTAACAAATTGTACGTTTTGGTCAGCTAGCCAATCTTGAGTTTGTCATGTATATTGTATGTATAAGTCTTCATAAATGATTGTAATAGCGCAGTTGGCTTTGGATTACAGAATACCAATCTCTAATCAATCAGAGCATAGCATGATCACAGAGTTCTGTGGTTTGCATAATCCAAAGCCAACTGCGCTGTTACAATCATTTATAGAGACCCTGTATAAGTTGAATGCAGCAAGCATCTGACAGTAGTGAATAATGACTTGTTATCCACTAGTGATTAATGTATATTATGATGACTGAGCAAACATATGTATAATGAGTGGATTATACAATACAATAGTTGTGGATTAACTTTTATTTCCAAAGCAACCTGTTGTCTTTTTCTCATCACAATATGGTTCTATAAAATGTGTGCCAAGACTTATATGTATAGGACATAGTTACTGCATTATCTTTGCGTTCGAACAGTTCGGTTGTTTAAGTTATGGCTACTATAAAACAAACCATCTTGTGTGTTAGTTGTTTGAATAAAACCGGAAACACATCATGTTATTTGCATCTTTATGTGCGTTTAGGTACAGACTGTATGTCGATGAAAATAATGTTCATGTCGCGACATCGACATAAAAGCTGTACTTCGCTTCTAATAGTTGTATTTATGTACGTGAATATATGGTAGATGAAGGATCTATTGAACATTAGCGGAACCGCGAGTTAATAAAACTCTGGCGCCGATACAGTCGTATAAAGCCACATGTGTTGTAAAGGGCGTTTTTGCCCATTATACTTTTCATTAAATTCTCTAAGCAAGCGATTTATCGGAGATTCTCTTCACTGGTTTATGCTGTGATCAACAGGGGTCTTCTATCTAGGTCATAAATATTCTAGCTTTAAAACACAGGTCTTGAATGATTACCTGTTTCGATATACATGAAATTATACAATATTATTCACTGTTTTTGTTTTATATTTGCTGAGCCAAAATAATTACTCATAATTCACTACTATCAGGTGCTTCATAGATTCAGCTTTAATATCATAGTACACATATTAAGGTCATCCTATGTATAAAACTTCGAGAAGATATTCAGTGGTCGTAGCCCAAACTTCATCTTGTGAATAATCAATCATTACAAGCTCGTTGCATAATATAGGTGATATTCTCACACAGATCATTTTCATTGTAAGATCTTTGGAGTTCATCTAAGCAAGCGATTTATCGAAGATTCTCCTCTCTGCTTTATGCTGTGATCTGTGTCTTCTATCTAGGTCATATATGCTAGCTTCAAAACACAGGTCTCAAATGATTCCCTGTTTCGATATACATGAAATTATACAATATTATTCACGGCTATTGTTTTATATTTGCTGAGTCATAATAATACCCATCAATACTGAATAGTCATAAATCACTACTATCAGGTGCTTCATGTAGTTATAATATCATACTAGACATACTAAGACCGTCATATGTAGAAAACTTCGAGAAAATATTCAGTTGTCATAGTCCAAACTTCACCTCGTGAATAATAGCAATCATTACAAGCTCGTTGCATAATATATTATAGGTACTATTCTCACACAAGTCATTCTCATTGTTAGATCTTTGGAGTTTATTTCAGGTTCCAATTCTACAATGCTTGTTATATTTTTTTATTTCAAAAATAGAAAAACCATTTTATTTTGAAAATCACTGAATTGGTATAAAATTAAATTTCATCGTGATCGTTAATAACCGATTATCATTCACGAATTTCATTCTACAATTATTTGTCCCAAATATATGACAGATGGTTATTCTTCACTATATATTTGGGTGAATAGTCAATTCTAGTAGTTATACAAATCACATTCCAGTTCGGATTTAGTTGAGCTATAACCCGTCCTGTACAACTACTAGAATTCACGCTACTTATGAATATATTCGTAACTACGCATTTCACAGTTGTAGTTAAAAAAATTTAAGTTCAATTTCCGAAAAAGGAAATGTATTTCAGAATAGTATATTGTTGTTCGGAAAAAAAATTGAATTTGAAAATAGTTTATTGAATTTCAGAAAAACGGAATTTAAATTCAGATTAGGAAGTTGGAATTCAAGAAAACACAGTTATTTTTCCTAATAGTTAATCGATATTCAGAATTGAATTCCAAAAACGGGAAATTTTATTTCTGGAATTAGCAATTTAATTTAAATAATGTATTAAATAATTTGTAGTATCAGGAGGCATATTCATGGAGTAGGTATCTACAAGCATATGAGAGTCGGCAATATCCACGAAAATCATCATTATTATTTTGAACCCCTCATTTTGAATGGCTCAATTTGAATGACATTAATAAAAATAGAGAAAAATAGATACCTATTAATTCAAATTTATTGATTCTGAAATATATTCAACTAATTCTAAATTACAATTATCTTTTTCCGAATTACATATTACTATACGGGGTGCCTACTTTTAAACTGGCCAAACTACAAGGGGGGATTACACAGGTGATTGGCAACAAAAATGTCATATAATACATGGTCGAAATATTGACGGTTACTTTCAATTTAACATTTCTTGATTTCACGAAATATTTCTAGTTTTCTTTTTGAAGTGATTATTTTTGAGTTTTTCTCGTAGTCTCATCCAATTTGCCCACATATTCGGAAATTGCTTTTTGCGGGCGTGGTAAGAAGATAAATAGAACGATTCTGAAGTAAACAAAATTAGTCCTCTTTTTTCAAAGGTTTTTTCGATGGAATATTAATAATTATGGACATTTTTTTTCAGTGAAAAATACCGTTATCATGTAGCGAATGTATTGCCCTTCCGAATATGTGATCAAAATCGTTGAGACTACAAGAAAAACCAAATAATAATCATTCTGAAAAAAAAAACTGCGAATATTTCTTGAAATGAAGAAATGTTACATTTAATTATAACTTTCAAAATTTCGACCATGTGTTATGTGGCATTTTGTGTTGCAAATCACTCGTATAAACCCTCCCTGAAGTTTGGCCACTTTAAAAGTCGACACTCTGTACTATCTTCTCAAATTCAAATCGCTTTTCAGAATTATATTTTGGAGTCAACTATTAGTCCTGTTTATGAATTGTATTGTTTTTGGAGGAATTTCTTCAATATCTGACAATAAAACGAATTTATTTTTTCACTTAGACGGAAAAAATGTGAACGGATCACCTATTCCTAACAAGATCAGATCTAAAATTGTTTCCTTATAGCCAAAAGATTCGTCATTAGCAGAAAGCAACTCTCTTATTATTATTATTATACTCTAGAACTTATTATCTAGAAGATATTAGATTTTTTTTCTGTCAAGAATCATTACCAAATTATATTATTTGCCATGTATCGAAATTTGATAGGATCCGAAGTCAGCGCTGTTAACCACCAAGGAAGAATGTAACTAAAAGCAATGTTGTAACGAATTTATTACTCCACTATTTTCAGTACTGTAATGAACCCATTATGATACCGAAATAGAAAAATAATAATTGACGGAAGCTCCCCAAGCTCGCATCCCTTCTAAATATCTGTTCTTTTCTCTACATCTCAATCCCGAAATCACAAATATTCAGCTTTTCCTCGGACATCCAAGTCTGCCTAACCTCCGACTTTACTGTGCCAGATATTGACGCGTCCAAATTGACGGGCCGAGAAGTCCCGGGATTGAATAGCATTCAGCCGTCTATTCCCGTATCCCGATCAGGACGACAGCTGTTCCGATATCGTCTCTAGACTTACACTTCCAAGACTTTAATTATGGACCTGATATACGGCGACGAACCGTCAATAAATGCATGTCCCACTGATTTCACTTCCGAACTGTAAATCGTGTATCCGGGGATTTCTACAAGAGACTGGCGTGAGTCACAATGGATGAGGATATTCCTACTTTTGTACTGATTTATAACGTGTTTTTCTTGGAGTTATTTTTTTGTGGAGAGAACTGACGTCAAAGTTTGTTTTGATTGTTGCTATTGTTGTATTATAGGTAGATTACAACTACCATGAATAAATTATACATGATCAAGGTTATAAATATATGAAGATCAGATATGTGTTATCTCAATATCAGTTCTACCTATCTGAGACACGTTTTTGAGATGAACTTGCTGTCTTGTGGGTCGACTAGATTGAGCTACTTTACAAGCTGCTACTGAGCGAATTTAGAAGCGAGTGAATTATCTCGTGAGATTGTGATGATTACACACAAAACTGTCTACTCGCTGAGTTGCCAAGAATCGAGCGATCCACGTGATGTTTATGTTTGTATAGTTGTCAAGGATCTAAGATGAATGTCAAATTCGTTTTCAAATTAAGAACCAGAAACCATCGAGTAGATGAGCACTCACAGATTTTTTAGTACCAACTGTGATTACACATGGCTTGTTTACATGCCAACAAGCTAGGATGCCGGCGATTTAGCGTGTAAAGTAGCCCAGCTTTCAACTTTAGTCGCAGATTTTTTACAATCAGATTGTTGACTTGTGAACACGATAACACTGCGCGAATTTACAATCAGCTACTAAATCCGCTCAGTAGCAGCTTGTAAGTATCTCAATGTTATCGACCCATCAGTTGTGTTCTTTTGTTCATCGATGGATTCAGCGCTTCAACCACGATTGCATATGCAAGTTTTTTAATCACTGATGATTGCATCCATGGCTCATCAGATCCATCGACTTCCAGAGCCAATGAAAGTGGTGAATTGCTGGTGAATCAAGTAGTAGGGGTGTATTTGTATGGAAGAAACGTCAACGGAATCTGATACGATTCAGCAATATAGCAGATAATCATCAGCTCGTTCTGAAATTTTATATCTGATCAGGCATCTGATATCTCAACGATTTTCATCTGAGTGAATTGGTGATTAATAAAAAACACTACTATTGCCTCATTTCATAATGTTTGACAGTCATGCTGTCAAATGATTATGACGTTAAAGATCGGAAGTTTACAGATGCCATAACAAAGTAAACCAACGTGTCCTGATCCTCGAAAATTATTGTCAAATTAACGAGAATTTGATTGCCACTATTCGTGAAGATCATTAAATGTTTGGACGAAATAATGTGTCTTACTCATCTAATACATCTAAGTTTTTGATGTGAAACACAAGACAAGAGCTATAAGAGGTCTTTTAGATTAAAACATCACTACGGTTTTCGAGAGTGTGATAGAAAAGCCTGAGCTGAGTTCGAGTCATTCACCGATTTGGTTACCAGAATTGGCCTCTACGCCATTTGAAGCATTCAGACTTTTGGCTGTGGATATATCTGAAGTGAAGCTTTATACCGATATGCCTGCAACCATCGAAGCATTGAGAGTAGAAAATAGAAGCCATGTGGATGAAATAACAACTCATGTATCTAATAACGTTATTGAGATTTCATCGCATATGGCAGTAGAACCGTGGGGGCCATTTACAAGATTTTTTGTTGCATACAAGATTCTCAAATCAATGTTTTTTGAATCAAAGAAAATTTCAATAATTCGCTACAGAAAATGACGTTTTAATGAATACTGTTATTTTGACATATCCTTTATTAAAGATAATGCTAGAGAAAGTTAATTACTCAGCTCTTGAGAGTTGTTAGCTTGAAAATTTTTTGACAGTTCTAAAAACCAATCAAATCTTATGATTTTTTATCACATGGAACCATTAACCCAATCATGTCAACATTACATCGAAAATTGCATTCAATGCAGTTATCAACCACCATGACAGCACAGTCTCACAACATAATTCCGAACAAAATTGAAAATGTCACGTTTTGGCAATGTTAAAAGTATAAATGCGCTTATCAAGGAAAACATTCCCAGAAATACTTCCTATAGCCACAAATATATTTGGGGAATATTTATGGAATTTTGCTGCGAACGAGCATACGAATTGAATGAACACAGAAGCTTAGAAGAATTGGCGTTGATACTCAAAGATTGGGCGGTCAATATGAGAAAAAAAGACGGAACAGAATTCAAAGAAGCAACGGTGAAAACTATGTAGAATGTTTCGAGCAAACTCCTACAAGAAAAGTATTATAAGGACTACAACATTATGATTGACCCGTTCCAAAGTATAATATTTAAACCAGCCCGAGATGCCCGCGATGCAATCCGAAAAAAATTGCAAGCAAACCCATGTAACGTAAATCCAGTTCAGTTTCGTTAAATTTGTCTGAAGTTAACAAAATAATAATGCTATGGGATGAAAATACTCCTGAAGGCCTTATGCGTAAATTTTACCATATGCTGCAGTCGAATTAGCGTGGAGAGGACGAGAGGCAGTTGCTTGCCTGGTGGATTTTTTTCAAGTCGAAAAAAATAACGATGGCTCTCTAACAAATCGCATTGAATACAATCCAGTATTTAGTAAAACGTGCCAAGGTGGTTCTAAAAGTTGCACAAGTAGTAAATGGTTGGTTTCCAATAGTAAGAGAAAAAGCTGCCCTGTACGTCTTTTCATAAACTTATATCAAAACGAGGTGAAAATATTACCTCGCCACGACTATTCTTAAAACCAAATAGACATTGGAAAAATCAAAATGACAAATGGTACGATAATGTACCTGTTGGAAGAAATACCATAAATGGATGAACTAAATCTGCTGCCGAAGCAATTGCTTGAACATAAAGGACAAAAAGATCACAAATCATTCCAATAGATCAACTGCTGTTAGCCAATTGCCAATAAGTGGAAGAACAGCAATTGCTGAAAATTATTGGTCATAGCAATCAAAATTCCATCAAATCATACCTGAACCTCGATCAAGAAACCACAACAAGATCATAAATATTATGCGTGGTAATAGTTCTAATGTAGAGAACAGCAACGAATCTAATGTTACGTTAAATTTTAGTAATTGCGCTTTCACTAATTGTACTTTAATAAATGAATAAATAAATGTTTTGTTGTGCTGAGTTATACAGTTTTTTGTCAAAAAATTTCTTCCGAATATCCCTCGGACATTGACAAATGCCTCATAATTTTATGACAAATATCTCAAGCTCATTCCTTGGTAATAGCCCTCAGCCTTCGGCTTCGGGCTGTTATCAAGTAATGAGCTTACGATTGTCATAAAATTATCTCGTCTATTATCAATGTCCTAGGGATATTACTACTGAAAATCAAAAATCGCTACTTTGAGTTGCGAATCATCATGATATATCGCTAAAAAAGCATTGTCGTTTCATTTTTTACTCCTAACATATTCATTGCATAACTCATACCGATATCACTCGTGAATGCTAGGAAATTGTTTGAACAAGGTAAGCCGGCGAATTGGTAATCCTAGAAACACAAACTTACCACGATTAAGTATGGATGGAAAAAAGTGACTTATTCTTTTATTCCCTACCAAGAAACATTGATATTTTCGCAATTTCCACTATAGTCATCATCTCTGCTCCTGTTTGTGCTAGGAACTTGAAATCAAAATATGTTATCAGCTCCCGACAATTTATGAATTGATATTTTCCCTGAAGTTAACAACTTGCAAACTCGTAATTTTCAAAGAACATTTCAGATCTGAACAGAATGTTAAAACCACAATTCTTAACTCACAGGCATTCGAGCAAAAATATATAGCGTTCTAAAACACGTTTTCTGATTTTGGTTGCATAGAACGTTACACTTGCTCATTTCACAGTTCAAAATGATGGCAGAAAGCAGTGCAAGAGACAGGTTCTTCATAAAACCACTTAATTAATGCATCTCCGAAGGGGTCGTCACTTCTATCACCGCACTGCTCTAGCAAAACGGAATACGTAGTTTGAGATGGAGCAATTTGAGCAGACCTCAAGCTGGGTAGACCGCAAGATACAAATACTTCAAGTGAAGCTGAATGAGACGTTGACCCCAACCCTCGGATTATTCTCTGAATGCAATTCGATGGAAATTGTGTCTTGCATTCTGTTTCAAGGCAGAATTTCCTTATTAAATTTCCATCAGGATGATGGACAATTCGAAGACGACTGTATTCAAGATGTCTCATTTAAAAGTTTTCACTCCTAATTGACTCATCAACTGATCAGAATTTGTGGAAACACTCAGACGGGTTGATTTTTGATGACAGGGAACATCATCTGGCTTACAAAGCTTATTTCAACTAGTAACCCTCTGGAGAGGGTTGCAACCCCATCAGGAATTTGAAAAGGAAAAGTAGGTAGTTTTGCATCACAAATGATGGATAAATACATTTGTGGATATTCACTTCATAGAACACAAACGTGTGAAGTGGATATTCACAAATTTACAGGGTGTTTTTTATGTAATTATGATACCGATAAAACTGAATGAAACATTTTCGGAATACTATGTCGAGGGCGTGAAATAAATAGATGAATTGCAGCTGGCTGATTCCATCTGGAGGAATTCAAAAATAATGACAGCCCATTTGGAAATCTTTTTTTTAATTCTATGGCAAAGCACAATGTCCCATTGTATGGTAATATTTCATTATTATATGTTGGTACACGGTCATTTTACTTTTGTCTTTGGCTGATCTCGCAGTTTACGGATGAATTGGAATCTGATTTTCCCTATTCAAATTATGATGGGGCTACGAACCTCTCCAGGGGTTGCTAGTAGCCTTGTTTATGTAAAGCTGGGTTTAGACGAAGCGCACCCACTCGCGAGTCAAACCTCGTCACATACTCGCACACCAAAACTCATCCTCGCGTCAGTGTTTACACGACGCGCTGGATTCGCCTGGAAGGGCGAGCCAGGATGAGAAGGCGAGGCGTAATCAGCCTCGTATAGAGTCCGAGACTCGACCAGCTCCAGAAGCTTGTTCAAACGACACAGCGAGGCTTCTTTGATGCGCGACTGAAAACCGACAGGCAATGGCTCAACCCGAGGACGAGGGGCTTTATGGCGAGGAGCATGTTTACACTATGCGAGGGAGCGGAAGCAAGGCTGGTGCGCGAGTAGGTGCGCTTCGTCTAAACCCGGCTTAACTCTAGTTGTCCAATGAAGTGTAGTTCGCAAGGGCGGATTTACGGGGGAGGGTAATGCGGTTAATTACCCCCACCATAAATATGGAGAACCTAAGAAAAAGTTACACAACGTGGTGCACATATTTTCATTTGTTTGTTTTTTTTTACTTCTATCACTTCACTACTATTTTTCTTATTATATTATTCCTCCTTAAAATTTTGATTAAATTTTTTCAAGTTTTGAACCTGATTTATCGATCTTAAATCATTACTTCCTCCCCCCCATGAATAAAAGCTATATCCGCCCTTGGTAGTTCGGGGAGTTAGCTCACAGAGGGAGCTTTGGTTTAGATGTGCACAATCATACATTCAATTTGAATTTTACTACGAATTCATTGCGCGCGAATTAAGAAAGTCAAATGTTGCTAAATAGTGTAGACGAAGATGAGGATATATAAAAAAGAAGAAGCAAATAATGAAGTTGACCAAAACTCCCTCTGTGAGCTAACTCCCCGAACTACACTTCATTGGACAACTAGAGTCACATAAACAAGGCTAGTAGACACGCTTTGTATTCCAGATCATGTCCCCCGTCATAAAAAATCGACCTGTCTGAGTGTTTGCACAAATTCGGATTCGTTGTTCAGTTATTGTGGGTGAACACTTCTAAATGAGACAATTTATACTATGTACAGGGTGCGCAAAATTCGTTGTCTTCTGAAATGATCTCAGGAACTATAGCAGCTGATGGAAAACTGATAACAGATTTTCGGGCTCTTTTTTCCTGAATAATCCGAATATGGAAACAGCTCCTGCTTATCTTTCATAGATTTTGAGTTATGACTTGAAATTGAGAAATTGTCATTTGAAATGAAGCTGAATAACTCGCTAGTTTGAATTCGGATTCGAAATCTGTTGTTACATTCTACGGACACTTTAATGAGGGTAATTCAAATATAATATGATCGATTTTTTAGTCTAGCCATTTTCGAGAAATGAGTAGGATTTTTGATTTTTCAAATGTAAACTATAGTCGAAAGTTCTATCATCAGGTTACAAAATTTTCGCTGATTTCAAAAATGTTTTTCATGTCAATGTTAACATGAATATCACATGAGAAAAAAAATACTCCTTCAGCTTTTCAGTTGATTCGTTAAAAATGTATTATAGTTCATGAGCTTCAAATTATTCTGTGATTTCTTCTGTGATAGGAATCACCAAAAAATGTTGAATTATTATTTTTCCTCAGCATCGATAGGTTTCAATGATGAATGAAAACTTTCATGTAATTTATGATGAAAAAATCAGAATTTTCTTTGTATTCATCAAATAAATTCAGACAATCAGTTATAATAAAAAATATACCATGTTTATCATTTTCATAAAAGTATCCCATTGTTAGGGATAATGAACAGATTGACTTTTTCTATTTTCAAGATAAACCTCAACAATTAAATAATAACTTTTGAACATTTGAATAGTATTCAACGGTAGCTATGGTAACGCCAGCCTACTTGAAATTTCATAGTGAACTAAAAAGCAGGAAATGAGTAATTTATTTTTATCTCGTGTGATATTCATGTGAATATTGACATGTGATACATTTTTGACATCGGTGAAAATTTGGTAATTAATATAATAGTAATATAATTAATATAATAATTCACACTTGAAAAATAGAAAATCCTACTCATTTTTAGGAAATAGCTAGAGTAAAAAAATCGGTGATATAGTATTTCGATTACCCTTGAGTATGAACCGACGGATTTCTTAAATGAGTTCAAACAAGCGAGTTATTTAGCATCATTGAAAATGACAATTTCTCGATTTTCATTCATAACTCAAAATCTATGAAAGATAGGCAGGAACTATTTCATATTCTGATAATTCAGGATGAAGAAGCCCAAAAATTTAATTTCAGTTTCGGTATTCTTCTAGCTGCTATATTTCCCGAGATATTTTTAGTAGACAACGAATTTTGCACATCCTGTACATCATCTATGACAATTCAATCGAATGAGTCCTGAAAAAATTGATTCATCGAATAATTTTCTGTTATGAGGAGATGGTAATGAATTTCTACATATTTTGATGCAAAAAGTTTAAAATAGATCGCGTAAGAAACTGCACTCGCTGGTTGGTAAACAACACACGAAAAAAATGGATAGAATAATAACTGGATGACGTGGTAGCATTGTCTGAAAGCATTACACGATACTGCAATTTGCGATTTAACCGTATCCCACAACTTCCAAGTTCATCTTGAATAGTAGTGGGAGTTACGACTTCAGCAGAAACTTTCGGTAAACAACAGAAATTCTAGATGGATGTTCTCATTAACACAGCGATTGAACTTACGACTTGGTAGTCTTGAACAATTCAATTCTTCCTTTGGATTGTCTGGAAGATAGTCTGTCTGCTCCCGACTTATGGGTACATACCTGAAATGAAAAAATAGAGGTGACAACCCTCATTTGGTAACGCAGAATAATGTTGTTTAGAGTATGTTAGCTCAAGTTTGATATCCTCAAGGAAATGAACAGTTCTTCAGATATTCAAAATATTCAAATCGTTTTTCATATGAATAACAAAATATAACCGAAAGCTTGTCAGATGTCGAATGCAACTTAGTTCTGTTAATGTTAAAGAATCCCATATAGTTTATGCGTCATTCAACTGTCATGTTTATTATGAAGAATGTGTTGATACAATAGTAAAGGATTCGATTGAGACTTCTTGAAGTGTTGAATTTTTTTTCGGTTTCTCTCTTCTCTGAAAATCCTGAAAGAATTGTGCACAAACCAAATACGAAATTTCGTGCCTTTGAAATTGTCGGTACTGAAATTATTCAAAAATTTCAAATCATTGAAACTAGAAGACTAATGGATTCATATATTTTCTGTATATCGAAGAATATAACTTGTGTCTTTCACAGTGAAAGAAGAGTTGAAAAAGCGTTATACATTTCTTCGTACGATAAAAGGTCACGAAGAAAAACAGCCTCTGTCTCCTCGTATGAGTGAAGTGTTTGTTTGAAAAATAAGATGCCAATATTCAGCGAAGGCTTCTTTTCCTAGAACCTAATTTAATTTTTACCTTTCATTCGATTAAGCATCTTGATAATGCATCTGAAAAACCAAATAACAGAAACTGCAAAACCACCAGATATTAACTAGTGACATAAATATGACATTAGTGCCACAAATAGCTGTCAAATTCAAACTTTTCTTGAAATTCTGAAAAACTGCCCTGAAAGTTTATTCATCAAACCACAGCCCAGGCTCTACAATTGATAATTTTCCAGACCTTCAAATATTCAAGGACTGTCTGCGAAGCATACGAATTCAATTCCTGAGTTATGACAAAAAACTTTTTTTTTGTCAAAATTATATAAGCCGACAGAAAAAGCAATTTTATAGTTATTTAATCAACTAGGTTATTACTGACAGCAACTAATGGTTAAAAAATTTCAATAGTTCCAGACCATAAGTCGCTAGATTGATAGCTGAGTTGATTACAAGATTTTCCTTCGACCCCATTATGAATTAGGAATAAATTTTTGTTCTGAATAATATTTATTGTGCACAAGACATACATTCGATATAATGAATTTTCCTTGTTTCTATGTTCCTGTACAGGGGCGCAGCCAGGGGGGCCCAAGGGGCCTGGGCCCCCACTGAGATTTATCTGCATGATCACTTATCTACCTGTATCTCAGTAAATACTGTTGAATTTAAGCTTTTCTTCAATTTTTTATTCGAAATAGATTAATTGTATTCATAGATACACAAAATTTCCAGAACCTAATTGATTGTGTCTTCCAGCAGAAGCATAATGATTAACCTTTTGAAAATAATACTAGATACACATGAATATTTACATTTGGCCCCCACCGATCGAAAGTCTGACTGCTCCACTGATCCTGTAGAGTTGTGACATTAATCGTATTGCTTCTAAATAGTTCGTGTTCGGTTGCCCACTATAATTGCATATTAAAATAGCATAAATTAAACACTAACATCTGTCATCATTCTTCAATTTCGTATACTCCAAAACCCATTCTTCATTTTGAGGTGGACGGAGAACATACTTAACGAAAATCAAACAATCGGTTTTCAGGTAATGACACAAAATATACTGTTCTGAAAACAGGAACATCTTGACCTACGAATTGTAATCGTTAAGAATGAGAAAAACATCATCCCTCTGAAACGTTACCTTATTTTCATTTCATCTCAACCCGGTTAAAGAATTCCTTTCAAAATTAATTTACAATTAATAATGTTGATTCTGCCTCAAGAAGTCAACAGATCACAACGATTTCATTAACTGAATACAGGTGCGTGTGTCTCTTCATATTCTGAACAACTGAAAACACCTCAATTCCAAATCATAATTCTATCGGGGCAAAAGCAGGAAGCGGATTGGAAATGAATTCTTCATACCTTCAATTTGAACATTAAAATGGATCATTATTGTCGAATTTTGTATACGCTGAACCCACCTGTTAAACTTGGGATCGACGAAAAATATGAACACAAATAAAACAATCGGTTTCAGGTAATAACACAAAACATACTGTTGCTAAAAAACAAACATTTGACTCACGAATTGTAAACAACGAAAGAATGAGAAAAACTGGAGCTCATCGCTTTGAAACGTTACATTATTTTCCATTAAACCGGTTCACGAATTCCTTTCTCGAATTAATTCACAATTAATAATGTTGATTCCGCCTCAAGAAGTCGACAGAATCACAACGATTTCATCAACTGAAAACAGTTGCGTGGGACTCTGAACGAACTGAAACACCTCAATTTCGAATTATTGTTCTAGCAAGGCAACCGCAAAAGATGAATGGGACATGATTTCTTCATGCCTTCAATTTGAACATTAAAATGATCGTTATAGTCCAATTCCGTATACGTTGAACTACCTTTCAATTTGGGTTCGAGAAAAAACATAATTAACACAATTAAACAATCGATTTTCAGGTAATGACACAAAACAAACTGTTGCTGAAAAACAAAATCTTCACTCACGAATTGTAAATGTGAACGAAAGAATGCGAAAACTGCAGCATCATCGCTTTGAAATGTTACCTTATTTCCATTTTACCCTTACCCTTTCTCGAATTAATTCACAATTAATAATGTTGATTCCTCCTCAAGAAGCCAACAGAATCACAACGATTTCAGGAATACAGGTGCGTGGGACTTTATATTCAGAACATACTGAATCACATCAATTTCAAATTATAATTCTAGCGAGGCAACAGCAAAGGGCGAATGGAACATAAATTCTTCATACCTTTGATTTGAACATTAAATTGAAATGGATCATTATTCCAATTTCGTATACGTGGAACCTACTTTTCAATTTGAGTTCGTCGGAAAACATAATTAACATAATTTAAAATAATCGATTTCAGGTTAATGACACAAAACATACTGTTGCTGAAAAACAAACATCTTGACTCACGAATTGTAAACGTGAACGAAAGAATGAGAAAAACTGCAGCATTATCGCTTTGAAACGTTACCTTATTTTCCATTTTACCCTTACGCGGTTCACGAATTCCTTTCTCGAATTAATTCACAATTAATAATGCCTCAAGAAGTCAACAGAATCACAACGATTTCATCAACCGAATACAGGTGTGTGGGACTTTATATTCTGAACCAACTGAAACACCTCAATTTCAAATTATAATTTCAGCGAAGCAATAGCAAAAGACGAATGGATAACTAATTATTCATACCTTCAATTTGAACATTAAAATGGATCACTATTGTTCAATTTTGTATACGTTGAACCCACTTTTCAAATTGGGATCTTCGAAAAATATCAACACAAATAAAACAATCGGTTTTCAGAATGACACAAAACTTCACAAGCTGCTACTGAGCGAATTAAGTAGTTGATTTTTAATTCGCTCAGTGTAATAGTGTTCACAAGCCAACAATCTGATTGTACAAAAGTTGCGACTAAAGTTGAAAGCTGGGCTACTTTACACTCTAAATCGCTGGCGTTTTGACTCTTTGGCATGTAAACAAGCCGTGTGTCCACAGTTGCTACTAAAAAATCTGTGAGTTCTCATCTACTCGGTGATTCCTGGTTCTTTAATTTGAAAACGTATTCGACATTTATCTTACATCCTTGAAAACGATACAAAAATTATTTTACGTGGATAGCTAGATTGTTGGCTTCTCAGCGAGTAGAAAGTTTTTCGTGTAATCATCACAATCTTACAGTCTATTTCACGCGCTTCTAAATTCGCTCAGTAGCAGCTTTGAAGTATCTCAATATAATCAATCCATAAATAATAAACATCTCACGAATTGTAAGCGTGAACGAAAGATTGAAAAAAAACTGCAGCATGATCGCATTGAAATGTTACCTTATTTTCCATTTTACCCTTACGCGGTTCAAAAATTCCTTTCTCGATTTAATTCACAATTAATAATGTTGATTCCACCTCAAGAAGTCAACAGAATCACAACGATTTCATCAACTGAATACAGGTGCGTGGGACTTCATATTCTGAACCAACTGAAACACCTCAATTCCAAATTATAATTCTAGCGAGGCAACAGCAAGAGGCGGATGGGAAATGAATTCTTCATACCTTCAATTTGCTTGGCAGCCGTAAACAACTTTATGGGGGTCATTCGAGGGTCATGAATTGAAACATAATGCGGAAAAAGCATTTGAATTATAAACGATGAGAAGTCGAAAACACTCCCATCAGCGGAAATCAAATCAAACCCTGAAAGGTAATGGTGTTGGATTAGGTTTAGGTACATGTTGAATGTTTCCATCGTGTATCTGTTGATGTTTGAGGTTAGTTTTAAAGATTAAAGGTTTTTACGAGCTGGTTTAATCGCATTCGCTTCGTTTCTGTATAGGGTAAGTCAGGGTGATATGGCGAATCAGGTGAAATGGTGATTTACTATATTTCTTTTCCGAGTGCACAGATGTCGCTTAATGTCTGAGTACCAGCTGTTCTGATGAAACGTTCAACGTGCACCAGCAAAAAGTTGGCCCCGTTTTAAAAATCGTACTAAATTTGTACAAAACTATTTGCGATGCTCAATAATTTTTATACGTTGCATGCGTTTATAGAGATTGCTTTCCGTAACGAAGGCCGAGAAGTATTTCTTGATATATTCTGCCTTCTTAGTTTATTTATGTAATACATAACCTAGAAAACATGTCCTCTAATATTTCCTTTTTCTTGCTGTGCTATTCACCGTTTCACTCATAGGAATTGGGAGATATTGTGAATCCTGGCATGGGTGAAATGGTGAAGGATAAAAAGCGTATTTATAAGTTTTGTCGAGGGTTTTGTGGATGCATAAATTTTAAAAAATATTATAAAAGATATATTTTCTCTTGAAGCGGAAGGGCCTAGGACGAATCGCAGCTTTTTATCTTTCGTGTTTCTTCTGGTTAGGTCTGTTGGAGGGTTTGTCACTATTCCAGCAATCACCATTGTTCCAGGTAAGGATGCCTATATATAGAAGAAAAATTAATGGCTTTAGCTGACGTTTTTAAATTCTCCAGAAATCATCGTTAAACTCCGAAACAGAAATCGTCAAAAAAAAAACAATGAGTCAGTGAAAAGTGGACCAGATGCTAAAGGAAAGCTCAAGGAAAAACCATAGCAAAAAAAAGCAAACGGAAAATCTTAGATACGTAACCTAAGAAATGAAAAATGTCCACCACTGACGCCGAATCGGAATCATCTCTGGATGTCGACTTGCAGGACGAGGATGACGGCATGGACGATGATGTGAGTTGTTGTGTAGGATGTGGTGAACTTGACAGTTGCACTAAGGAGGACGTCGTTGGATGGTGGAATGTATTAGCTGCCAACATTGGCTGCATGAAGATTGCACAAAATATGAATCCATGTGTAATTTGTTCGTTAAAAAAGCAAAAGAAGTAGGTAAGATCACCATTTCACCCTTGAGCATGGGTGAAATGGCGAATTTGGTTTGAAAAAAAAATTCATTTTCCAGAGTTTCGTTATGCCTTAAAGCTTAAAGAGTATGGTACTGTTAAGTGTTTTGTCTCTATATTTTGCCAAAGAAAAGTGTTTAATTCTGTTTAAATATGAATTTTTTTGTCTTCTACACGGCTCTTTTTTTTCTTCACATATCACCCTGACTTACCCTACTTCAAATTAAAAATTTCATCAGAAGGGTTACGACAGTGACTATGTCTGACGAAATAAAATTAAGCGAGAGAAAAGAAATGAGTTGTGTCATTGACCTCTTATACCTCATGATGAAGGCATGTTATTTGTAGGTTTAGCAAAAATGACGAGAAATTCAGGAAGATGAATGAGGGGAAAATTTATGTTGAGATTTTTTCTTTCGAAATACAATCCAATCTGAAAAATTTAGTCACCCTGAAATATATACTGGATTTAAGATAGATAGATGATAGCATATTAGGCTTGAAAGAGACCAATATGAGGCAGCGGTTCAGCAATGGCAGTTGACTAACAGAATAATTCTCTGGAGGAACAGTCCGGACTTACTCAGACCAAAAGGTACGCAATGATTTCATCTACCCACATCAAAAAGCTGAAGGGACACTATCGGTAATAACGTCACTTTTTAACGTATGGAAAAGTCAACAAATGAGAATTGAGGCTTGTAATTCAGAAGCAGAGAAATAGCTGAACATAATATGGTATGCAATTCATAAGGGAAAATCGGTCCTGGACACCTAAGAGCTAACGGCCAAGAGAGGTTGTCGGTTTTAACAAGGCCACTGACGACCTTCTTGAATTTCCTTGAATGACTAGGGTAGAAAACAAAAAGTCTACGTGGTCATAATTCCCGGTCTAACCTAGCCATAACAACCCCATTTCTTATAATGATTATAATGGGAACATTATTGATATTTATGTGTCAATTTAATGCTGTATATTTGTGCTTTAAAAATCCATAGCAGGAAAATTTTGGGGGTAGTTTTGATATCTTCCATTTTTCATGTTTTTGGGGTGCTTCATACGAATTTGAGGTTTGCTTACAAAATTTCGAGACGAAACCTAGAAATAAATCCAAAAAAAGAATAAAAATCTCAATCAGTTTTTTGCTTATTTCTCGAAACCTATCATCTTTTCGGGAAAAAACCTTTCCATACAAAATTTAAGTTCATAACATTCCATAACATATACAAATTGTACTACGGCAACGCGTTATTTCTATAACTCAATATAAGAAAATTTGAATGGCCATGTTCAAATGAAACATAAAATATGGCCATTCAGAATGTTTTTCCTCGATATCTCAGACACAACGGAGCCCATCGAAATGAAATGTTGCCCATCATATGCAAGATGCTCATTAGAAGCTTTATGCAAAATTTGGTGCCGATAGTGTGAACAGAACCATAGAAAATTCAATTGAGATAATGAAAAGAAGAATCTTTATATTTCCATTCCAGGATATCCGATTCGATTACCGTGAAGTTACCCACACATTCTCATCCACACTTTATGACGTGGGGACTGTCGCGTACGAAGTATAGGGAAGTAAGTGTACAGTGTTGCCGGATTGATGTCAATGTCTTTTATATGTACATTCTACATAATATTTGTCAGCCAGGAGTTACAAAGTGATCGTAGGCTGTATGTACAATTATTATGAACGTATTGCAATACAAATTAGACTCATTAAGAAACAAAACTCACATTAAGAAATTACTTTTGTTGTTTCTTTCGGTGTGTTGTACATCGATCCAAATTGGAGTAGCTGAATTCTCGAGAAGACGAAATAGAAACGAATTTCTGCTCTACAAATGATACTTTTCGACCAAAAAAAAAATTCTGATGTGGAAATATTTTTCACGATTATCCTATTAAGAACCGGGTGTGAATCCAAAAAAAGAAATCAGATATCGATAATGTTTTTTCATGATTTTCCTATGAAAAACGGGGTGTGCATCAAATTAAAAAACGGTTTTGAATTATTTGGATAATACTCTCTACGAAAGTACGAAAAAGTTTTTTCTTGACAAACGATACTTTCCGAGAAAAAAATTCAGATATCGAAAATGTTTTTCAATGATTTTCCTATGAAAAACGGGGTGTGCATCCAATTAAAAAACGGTTTTGAATTATTTAGATAATACTCTACGAAAGTACGAAAGAGTTTTTCTTGACAAACGATACTTTCCGAGAAAAAAAATTCAGATATCGAAAATGTTTTTCCATGATTTTCCTATGAAGAACGGGGTGTGCATCCAATTAAAAAACGGTTTTGAATTTTTTGGATAATACTCCATAAGAGTACGATAGAATTTTTTCTTGACAAACGATAATTTCCGAGAAAAAATTCAGATATCGAAAATGTTTTTCCATGATTTTCCTATGAAAAATGGGGTGTGCATTCAATTAAAAAACGGTTTTGAATCTTTCAGATAATACTCCATAAGAGTACGAAGGAATTTCTCTCGACAAACGATACTTTCCGAGAAAAAAATTCAGATATCGAAAATGTTTTTCCATGATTTTCCTATGAAAAACGGGGTGTGCATCCAATAAAAAAAACGGTTTTGAATTATTTGGATAATGCTCTACGGAAGTACAAAAAAAGTTTTTCTTGACAAACGATACTTTCCGAGAAAAAAATCAGATATCGAAAATGTTTTTCCATGATTTTCCTATGAAGAACGGGGTGTGCACCAATAAAAAACGGTTTTGAATTATTTGGATAATACTTTAAGAAAGTACGAAAAAGTTTTTTCTTGACAAACGATACTTTCCGAGAAAAAAAAAAGATATCGAAAATGTTTTTCCATGATTTTCCTATGAAAAACGGGGGGTGTGCATCCAATTAAAAAAACGGTTTTTAAATTATTTGGAGAATACTCTACGAAAGTACGAAAAAGTTTTTTCTTGACAAACGATACTTTCCGAGAAAAAGAATCAGATATCGAAAATGTTTTTCCATGATTTTCCTATGAAGAACAGGGTGTGCATACATTAAAAAAAAACGGTTTTGAATTTTTTGGATAATACTCCATAAGAGTACGAAGGAATTTTCTCTCGACAAACGATACTTTCCGAGAAAAAAATTCAGATATCGAAAATGTTTTCCATGATTTTCCTATGAAAAACGGGGTGTGCATCCAATAAAAAATGGATTTGAATTATTTGGATAATACTCTACAGAAGTACAAAAAAGTTTTTTCTTGACAAACGATACTTTCCGAGAAAAAAATCAGATATCGAAAATGTTTTCCATGGTTTTCCTATGAAGAACGGGGTGTGCATCCAATTAAAAAACGGTTTTGAATTTTTTGGATAATACTCCATAAGAGTACGAATGAATTTTTCTTGACAAACGATACTTTCGAGAAAAAAATTCAGATATCGAAAATGTTTTTCCATGATTTTCCTATGAAAAACGGGGTGTGCATCAAATTAAAAAACGGTTTCAATTATTTGGATAATACTCTACGAAAGTACGAAAAAGTTTTTTCTTGACAAACGATACTTTCCGAGAAAAAAAATCAGATATCGAAATGTTTTTCCATGATTTTCCTATGAAGAACGGGGTGTGCACCCAATAAAAAAACGGTTTTGAATTATTTGGATAATACTTCACGAAAGTACGAAAAATTTTTTCTTGACAAACGATACTTTCCGAGAAAAAAAATCAGATATCGAAAATGTTTTTCCATGATTTTCCTATGAAAAACGGGGTGTGCATCCAATAAAAAAACGGTTTTAAATTATTTGGATAATACTCTACGAAAGTACGAAAAAGTTTTTTCTTGACAAACGATACTTTCCGAGAAAAAAAATCAGATATCGAAAATGTTTTTCCATGATTTCCTATGAAGAACGGGGTGTGCATACAATTAAAAAACGGTTTTGAATTTTTTTGGATAATACTCCATAAAAGTACGAAAGAGTTTTTTCTTGACAAACGATACTTTCCGAGAAAAAAATTCAGATATCGAAAATGTTTTTCCATGATTTTCCTATGAAGAACGGGGTGTGCATCCAATTAAAAACGGTTTTGAATCTTTCAGATAATACTCCATAGAGTACGAAGGAATTTTCTCTCGACAAACGATACTTTCCGAGAAAAAAATTCAGATATCGAAAATGTTTTTCCATGATTTTCCTATGAAAAACGGGGTGTGTATCCAATTAAAAAACGGTTTATAATTATTTGGATATTACTCTACGGAAGTACGAAGTAGTTTTCTCTGACAAACGATACTTTCCGAGAAAAAAAATCAGATATCGAAAATGTTTTTCCATGATTTTCCTATGAAGAACGGGGTGTGCATCCAATTAAAAAACGGTTTTGAATTTTTGGATAATACTTTACGAAAGTACGAAAAAGTTTTTTCTTGACAAACGATACTTTCCGAGAAAAAAATCAGATATCGAAAATGTTTTTCCATGATTTCCTATGAAAAACGGGGTGTGCATCCAATTAAAAAACGGTTTTGAATTATTTGGATAATACTCTACGAAAGTACGAAAAAGTTTTTCTTGACAAACGATACTTTCCGAGAAAAAAAATCAGATATCGAAAATGTTTTTCCATGATTTTCCTATGAAAAACGGGGTGTGCATTTAATTAAAAAACGGTTTTGAATTTTTTGGATAATACTCCATAAAAGTACGAAAGAATTTTTTCTTGACGAACGATACTTTCCGAGAAAAAAAATCAGATATCGAAAATGTTTTTCCATGATTTTCCTATGAAAAACGGGTTTGCATCCAATTAAAAAACGGTTTTGAATTATTTGGATAATACTCTAAGAAAGTACGAAAAAGTTTTTTCTTGACAAACGATACTTTCCGAGAAAAAAATTCAGATATCGAAAATGTTTTTCCATGATTTTCCTATGAAAAACGGGGTGTGCATCCAATTAAAAAACGGTTTGAATTATTTGGATAATACTCTAAGAAAGTACGAAAAAGTTTTTTCTTGACAAACGATACTTTCCGAGAAAAAAATTCAGATATCGAAAATGTTTTTCCATGATTTTCCTATGAAAAACGGGGTGTGCATCCAATTAAAAAACGGTTTTGAATTATTTGGATAATACTGTACGTACTGTTTGTTTTGTCAAGAAAAAATTCTTTCGTACTATTATGGAGTATTATCCAAAAAATTCAAAACCGTTTTTTAATTGGATGCACACCCCGTTTTTCATAGGAAAATCATGGAAAAAACATTTTCGATATCTGAATTTTTTTCTCGGAAAGTATCGTTTGTCAAGAAAAAACTCTTTCGTACTTCGTAGAGTATTATCCAAATAATTCAAAACCGTTTTTTAATTGGATGCACGCCCTGTTTTTCATAGGAAAATCATGGAAAATTTTCGATATCTGATTTTTTTTCTCGGAAAGTATCGTTTGTCAAGAAAAAACTACTTCGTACTTTCGTACAGTTTTATCCAAATAATTCAAAACCGTTTTTTAATTGGATGCACACCCCGTTTTCATAGGAAAATCATGGAAAAACATTTTCGATATCTGATTTTTTTTCTCGGAAAGTATCGTTTGTCAAAAAAAAACTTTATCGTACTTTCGTAGAGTATTATCCAATAATTCGAAACCGTTTTTTAATTGGATGCACACCCCGTTCTTCATAGGAAAATCATGGAAAAACATTTTCGATATCTGATTTTTTTCTCGGAAAGTATCGTTTGTCAAGAAAAAATTCATTCGTACTCTTATGGGAGTATATCTGAAAGATTCAAAACCGTTTTTTAATTGGACGCACACCCCGTTCTTCATAGGAAAATCATGGAAAAACATTTTCGATATCTGAATTTTTTTCTTGGAAAGTATCGTTTGTCAAGAAAAAACTCTTTCGTTCTTTCGTAGAGTATTATCCAAATAATTCAAAACCGTTTTTTAATTGGATGCACATTCCGTTTTTCATAGGAAAATCATGGAAAAACATTTTCGATATCTGATTTTTTTTTCTCGGAAAGTATCGTTTGTCAAAAAAAAACTTTTTCGTACTTTCATAGAGTATTATCCAAATAATTCAAAACCGTTTTTTAATTGGATGCACATCCCGTTTTTCATAGGAAAATCATGGAAAAACATTTTCGATATCTGATTTTTTTTCTCGGAAAGTATCGTTTGTCAAGAAAAAACTTTTCGTACTTTCGTAGAGTATTATCCACATAATTCAAAACCGTTTTTTAATTGGATGCACACCCCGTTCTTCATAGGAAAATCATGGAAAAACATTTTCGATATTTGATTTCTCGGAAAGTTATCGTTTCTCAAGAAAAAACAATTTTAACATTTTTTTTACGTTTTAGAGTATTATTACCAAATAATTCAAAACGTTTTTTATTTTTGATTGATTTCACACCCCGTTTTTCATAGGAAAATCATGGAAAAAAATACATTTTTCATATCTGAAATTTTTTCTGGAAAGATCGCGTTGTCAAGAAAAAAATCTTTCGTACTTCGTCGTAGAGTATTATCCAAATAATTCAAAAACCGTTTTTAATTGGATGCACACCCCGTTTTTCATAGGAAAATCATGGAAAAACATTTTCGATATCTGAATTTTTTTCTCGGAAATTATCGTTTGTCAAGAAAAATTCTTTCGTACTCTTATGGAGTATTATCCAAAAATTCAAAACCGTTTTTCAATTGGATGCACACCCCGTTCTTCATAGGAAAATCATGGAAAAACATTTTCGATATCTGAATTTTTTTCTCGGAAGTATCGTTTGTCAAGAAAAAACTCTTCGTACTTTCGTAGAGTATTATCCAAATAATTCAAAACTGTTTTTTAATTGGATGCACACCCCGTTTTTCATAGGAAAATCATTGAAAAACATTTTCGATATCTGAATTTTTTTCTCGGAAAGTATCGTTTGTCAAGAAAAAACTTTTTCGTACTTTCGTACAGTATTATCCAAATAATTCAAAACCGTTTTTTAATTTGATGCACACCCCGTTTTCATAGGAAAATCATGAAAAAACATTTTCGATATCTGATTTTTTTTTGGATTCACACCCGGTTCTTAATAGGATAATCGTGAAAAATATTTTCCACATCAGAATTTTTTTTTGGTCGAAAAGTATCATTTGTAGAGCAGAAATTCGTTTCTATTTCGTCTTCTCGAGAATTCAGCTACTCCAATTTGGATCGATGTACAACACACCGAAAGAAACAACAAAAGTAATTTCTTAATGTGAGTTTTGTTTCTTAATGAGTCTAATTTGTATTGCAATACGTTCATAATAATTGTACATACAGCCTACGATCACTTTGTAACTCCTGGCTGACAAATATTATGTAGAATGTAACATATAAAAGAAATTGACATCAATCCGGCAACACTGTACACTTACTTCCCTATACTTCGTACGCGACAGTCCCCACTTCATAAAGTGTGGATGAGAATGTGTGGGTAACTTCACGCTAATTCCGATTCGAGAGTGAAATTATTTTTTGAATCGAGACTCATATACTGAATGTTCATGCAAAATTTCAAGAGGATCGCATCATCGGAACTACGGAATTTGATTTTTATTTTATCGACTCATAGAAACTACCTCATATTCATCTGTAATTTGATCCAGAACAATTTGTCGCAAAACAAGCTGTGGTAGTACAATTTGTAGGAAATTTTTATGTACTTCCATGCTTTATGGAAAGGTTTCTCACGATAGTTGATAGTTTTCAAGTAATAAGCAAAAAACTGACCGAGAATGAGATTTTTATTCTTTTTTTGTATTTTTTTCTATGTTCCGTCACGAAAGTTGTAAGTAACCTCAAATTCGGATTCAGAACCCCAAAAAACATAAACATGAAAGAAATCAAAACTACCCCGAATCTTTTCTGCTGAATGCAAAACTCGACTGGATATATTCATTGGAAATATGTCCTTATTAATATAGAAAATACCAATATCATACAAAAACTGAAACAAATAATACAAATAAAAGCATTCGACTTTGTTGATATGTAACATCCGGATGTAGTCGGATGAAAATATTCACAGGAATTTCTACAATTTTCATTTTTAATCATCAATACTTCGCCAACGTTTCAAATCGGTTTTTGATTTTTATTATAACACAAATACGAGCCTTGAAAAGAAATCACAACCAATTCGAAACGTTGGCGATTGAATAAATTAAAATAAAAACAAAAACAAAATAAATTATTGTGAACACATTCATTCGATAAGTATAGTCCGTTCACGAAAGGTCGAACGCATAGTAGGCGTTTGTTTATTTTTCTGAAGTTGGTAGTATTTGCTGTCATAACGTAAAATAAAGTCAACGCTGCCAAATGTACCCGGCCTCGTCCAACGAGCTTGCGATTTATCAGAAAACTCTATGCAATATAGACAACATTGCTTATCAATCTGACAAGAGAATAAACAACATAACCTAAAATTTTAGTATACACAGTGGGAAATGTTTAATTTCCATGGCCAACCGACAGCTCAACTTTTCGTGAATGGACTGTACTCAATAATCATCAAAGAAGATTTGAATTGAATTGAGTTTATATAAAATTTCTTTAGAGATTATTACTTAATGAGTCTGTCTCCTACGCTTCATATTCGATCTTTACTGCTGTTAGACATATCTCGAATACAAATATTCCCGAGGTTTTTCCGAAGTAATTGTTCGACATAAGGGCAGTGCCCTTCAGCAAGGGCATGAATAATGTATTTTACATCCCGGAGATAAAAACTGGGGACAAGCATCTTCATATCGGATTTCGATCAATCTCATGCAAATTTCAATATAATTCGATACGTTTTCAGCGATTTGGCCCAATCCTGATGGCCTCTCAGATTACCTTAGTACTTCAGGCGAAGATAAAAGGAACCTTTATTATACAGACAGTGCACTGGTGGATATGCTTCTGATTTGGGTAGGTATTTTGATTTTTATTCCGATTGAACATGGGGTATTCCATTTTATTCTTATTGCATTATAATTCAGAATTCTTTTACTCTTTCTAGACCTATTTTTT
>JACDNR010000859.1:0-32431 GCA_013421045.1 Propylea japonica | reverse complement strand
TTATCATTGCAAATTCCCCCATTTCATTATCAAAATAGGGCCGCTGTACAAAAAACATTGTATGGTATTTGTGTTAAAAGCGATTTTATTTTGTTCGTGAAATTGTTCAAATCGCTCCGCTCATTTCACAAACTTTTTCACTCACAAATAAGACGTCACTATTAACACTCATATCATAAATAGCTATTTTAATTCAAACGAAGGGTAAAAGTATAGTGATTGACACCTAAGGCATGGATACTTTCAGTAGGCAAATCGGTTCCTTATTTTACTGTAACACTATGGTTATTATTACCGAACTATAGTTGAATGTTGCTATTTTGGTATTACCTTCAGAATTTCAAGAAATATCGATTGAATATTCGAGGAGACACCAATTTCGTCTAAATTACATATTTGGATAGTCACTGACATACTTCGATAGTAATTGACCCCCAGTATGATAGTCATTGACATATTTTATCTCACTTTTGTTCAATTTTGATTATGATATCATCCTGCTTTCTCTCACTCATACATTCTCATTATATGAGTCATTGAGACATTCATACTGAAATAATAGAGAAATGAAGGTTATTTTATTCCATTAACAAAAGTATTAATTATCTTCACATGTATACCGATGTAATAAACTATTGGTGCTATCTAGGGTTTTCATCGTGTCTCCATATTTCAGAATGTTTATTTCTATTTGAGTTATCAGGTTATCATTCTAAAACGGCATCATTAGATATTTGGCGCGAGATTTTGCAGTAGTTTCAGTAAGTGTATGTTTACTTAAGGATAGCGACTGCACATATTTGCGTATATTTTCTGAGTTTCTTCTTTTTCATATTCGTTAGAAGTTTCATATGGTCTGAAGGTTCCAAGGAATATTTAATTGATGTAAGTAAAACCCTCAATGATTTATACGGGGTCTTTATAAATGATTGTAACATCGTAGGTTGCTTGGAAATTTTTAATCTGATCCCTTCTTATGCAAAGTCTACAAATTCATAATTCCAGTCAGATTATTCAATTTCTTTCGGATTACCAGCCTAAACTGACACATCGTTTGTTTAAATTGAAGTTTACATCAGAATATGAATATTTATTAAAGTCCAACGCCAACTGCGATGTTATAATCATTTAGAGAGACCCGGTTATTAAGGTTAAGCTATGTCAATCACTGTTCGATGTTATATTATTGACACAGTTATTGACATTGGTTCAAACTTAATATATTATCAATAGTTTCTTCATATCAATTAATATTCCTTGGAATCTTCCAAAAATAGAAAATTTCTAACGAATATGAAACATGAAAAAATCGGAAAATAGATAGACCGCTCAAAAAACATATTGGAAAATAGTTTTGACTCTTGATCTCACCCTCCAAAATTATCACTCCAATTTACCCAATTCAGGCTTGAGCCAAACTTATCTCAATCTGAAACTTTGAATATCTTTCCTTGCTTACCATCACTTCAGCAACAAGCAAAGCAATCTATTCCATTTGAACCATTACGGACCCAGAGCTAATTAGTAGTAAAATCGTCGGTTCTGGCAGCGAACAGACCGTCATTTCCTGAGTTTTCCTGATGTCCTGCGAAACAAAGATGGCGCTTGATGTCCACGGATAATGCCCCGTCTCGTTTTCAGCTTTAGTGTCCTTTGAAGGGAGCGTTAGCCCGATTAAATGCCTACTAAATTGGAGCTATCTTGGCACCTTTATCTGTGCCTTTAGATTTTCGAGAACCGCATCGGAGTGTCCGCCTTAAGTATGCGATGGATACAGGGTGAGTCTTTGGGTTCAGTTCAATTAATTTACCATATTCATTGGAAAAATAATAATTACAGTAGAAAGTATTTAGGGACAAGAACAGATTTTTCACGATAATTTCTGAGATCGTCATAATAAAGAAAAACAGTTTTATATGACATTTCGGCTTTTATTTGACATCAGTTGATTCTGATATGTATAGCAAAAAAATGAATACCTAGGTTTCTTTGTTACCAATGTATATATCTCGATTTTTCCTTTCAAACGTGTGAAAAACCTAGAATTTAATTTAAATTTTTATTCTTATAAAATTCATATCAAATACTCTCCTATATTCCGAAGAAAGATTCCTCAATTAAATTTTCTGAACTCAAATGAAAGAGTAATAAAGCAATTTAGCAATCCAAGTGGCAGACATGTAATATTCAGAACAAAATTTAATAACTGGTCCCTCGAATAAATTCCTGATTTTGACCTTCCAAGGAAAACATGGACTGTTCCTAATCGTATAAAAACAGGTCATGGACGTTGCAATAGTATGTTTTTCAAATGGATTTCAGTTGAGAGTTTTTGAATTGGGTCGTTAATTTTAAATCGATTTAATAGAGTTTCAATCATTTTATTTTTCTGTTTCTTTTCTGCTTCGATTTTTTTGTTTCGGTTTCAGAATTTCGAAGGCATCTTGGAGAGGATTATCGTATAATTTGTTGGACTAAATAAAGAAGAGATACTTCAATATTCAAATAGTTTTTAAGTTTTATTTTTGTAAGAACGGCGAGACAGGGTTTTCTCCTGAGGTTTTTCCCTGAGCTCTGGTATCATACGAAAAAATGGTATGGTACCCGTTTTGTACTTACCTCAGTTAGGGATTTTTTATTTTTTTTATGTATTGTATTATGTTAGCTCTTGATTCCAAAGAAAATATATATTGAAAAAATAACAATCACTGTAGAAAAATTATTCGGCAACAAGAACAGATTTTCACGATAACTTCTGAAATTGTACATAATAAAGAAAAACAGTTTTATATGACATTTCGACTTTTATTTGACATCAGTTGATTTGGGATCTGAATAGCAAAACAATGAATACCTAGGTTTCTTTGTTACAATGTATATATTCTCGATATTTATCTTTCAAACGGTGAAAAACCTAGAATTTTAATGGGCTGATGAATACATGCTCAGACAAATATATAACTATTGTTCAGAGAGAAATCTTGAAACAATGAAATAAGGATACAACGAACTGACCTGAACTTCTGGTGGAAGAATTTGTTACCCGGCGCATTCGCCATTTTGTTACAGCTCTATTATGAGCATACTAATTCGACATAATAGGGATGTTGACTCATGTTACGAATTCATATGAATTAAGGTTTTCCTCATAGAACGAAGTTTTTACAATCTTAAAAAACCATTTCAGTGATTTATTATTCTTGTTAAATTAAATAAAGCTGAATGTTATTTATTATCAACTATCACGTGACTGCGAACGCCAATCAGAGGTAGTTGACGTCACTATCCGATATTGTCATTGCAAATTCGAATGTTTTGTGCTCAGATCAACAAATACATTCATAGTGTTTTGTTGATCTGGGGTTCTGTGATTCGAACCATAGTAAATATATATATATCTTATCTATGATTCGAACTTACGAAGTTGAAAGCTGAAAGAAAGAACAGAATAGTTCGATTATTCATTACAAGAACGATAAATAATCTACAATTTTTTTTTATAATGAAGACAGGATTCATCAAGGCTAATAGTAGAACCTTACGGAAGATTGATTCCCTGATGGTCGCAAGTTTCTTTGCTGAAAACAAGGAAATTTGTGCAGCGGAGCTTAGAAACGTGAAATGTCTTTGTGAGTATCAAACTTTTAACTCATATTCATTATTATCAATGAAAGAAACACCTCATACAGCATTTATATACGGCGTATTCATTTTGAAGGCTTAGATCGAACTTTTTCACAAGAAATCAGGCAAAATTAGTTCGCTTTGACAGAAGTCGAAGCTTGTTTATCGGATAATGACGTAATCATCATAACGTGACAAAATTGAGCGTTTCCGCGGGAATTTTGAGTTATCTTCTCATTTACGTATTTTTTTTGGCAATTTCTATATTTTTAAGAAAAAAGTCATTTTTTCGTGTGTATTGGTTTATCTTCAAAATGAAATAAATTCCAAAAAATAGTCAACATCCCTAAAGACTTGTTCTCGGTTCTAATGATCATTGGGTTCCTAAAAGTACTCGAGATTGTCACTATACTCAGAAGTATTTGAATATTTGAAACTCCACGAATATTGTTCTTGATTAGTTTCTATCCATCACTAATAAAAATAATACACCACCATTCTTCCTCACATCAAAATGATTCCAACAGATTCCCCTACCCCTATGACCTGCCGAATTTCCAGAATTTCGCCTCATAAATCGGTAGCACCTCAATCCGTAATAAAAAATCCCGATGCATAGAATGCAATATCAGCCAGGATCTTTTGGTATCCTTGTCTGAGTCGTCGGCCATTGCCAGCATCCCATCCCATCCAGCCGAATGGGCCATTACATCCGTCGGGCCATTCTTCTGATTCACGGCCACCTTGTGACACGGCTCCATCAGACTCGGCTCATTTCTATGCTAATCCCGGCGTGCTGGAAAAGGTTCCCCCACCTCCTGGATACGGTTTTCCAGCTCTTCACGAGTTTCCATTCGACGAGATAAAAGTCCTGGCAAGTTTATTTCGGAATTGTGCCAGCGTATAAACAAATTGAACGGAGAGGACGTGGCTTGTTTGTATGGATACAGGGTGTGAATGATAATTGTTTTCAATTGCACGGTGTATAGGTGGGTGTTGTAGTTATGGCGTCTGTATTAGAGAGGTTGTTGTTCACCCTCTTGTTTCGTTGGGTTGGTATGAGTTTGGATGAGGATGTTTATCTTGATGGTGCTGAGTAGTATCAGTTTACTATTGTTCTTGTTTTTCCTTCTTGACAAAGCATCACTTAAGTTTCTTAGAATTATCATAAAGACAATCCACTTCTTACATAGGGTTTTCTTGTCTTTTTATTGTTTCAACATTCCATACAGCAATACTAACGTTTCGAATTGACCATTGAAAGAGTATCACTTTATACAGTTGGTGTTTTTTTATTCTTTTAACATTCAACACAGCAGTAGTTAGGTTTGAATTCTATTTGCTAGTGTAACACTTGCATCATCAGAATCTATATATTTTATAGAGATTGTCTAATTTCTAAGCCTGAAAAGGAACACAAACGCAACTTATTTGCTCAGAACCCTTCTGTGGTATGGGCAAATGGAAAACTGAAAGAGAATCACTCTGGAAGGAAACTCAAAAGTTCTTGGCAATGAATTTTCAAAAACTGGCAATTTTAAAACTGCAAAGTCTAAAGTATTTGGATCTCAAGAAGAATAAGTAATGCCCCTTCACTGGCTTCCTAACAGGACATTGTCACCTCGGAAACCATATGATGAGAATGGGCCTATCAAAAACTGAAGAGTGTAGATTCTATGGGGAAGACTAGAAAACTTCTGTTCACCTGTGCAAGTGCAAGGATGGCTTGAACAGGAGAATTATAGAAAGTCCTCTTTACACAGAAGCAGTTGATGAACTTTGACTTCAATGAATATTACTTCAGACTTGATTTTAGATTCATGTGGACCAAAACTTTTCAAGTGTACATTCCATAATGCTCCATAAACCTAGAGCTTCAAGATAAGTGTTTTTATGTTGAATATAACAAAGGTACTCTGGTTCATTCAAAACACTGTAATGTTCCTAGAGCTTTTTCAATCCAAAACGAATTTCAAACGCCTCCATGAAGATTTTAGTTCCCACCACGATCAACCTGGATGATCCAGAGCTAGCACCTGGACGTGCTCCAATCAGAGCTGCGTTTCTTGTCCTGAGATGATACCAAACTCATTTGTATTCAATCAGAAAGGACATTCTCCAGGACAACCGCAATCGAAACTATCCACCAGTATATTAAATAAAGGTAATCGATTTCGGCAACGAATGGAACTTTCGCAATAAATATTTCCGTTCGTATTTGGTATTTAGGTAGCGACGCCGTGGCAAGGGGCGTCGGAGCGCCTTACTCCGTGGCGGGGGGGGTAAAACAAGCCATTTGAATGCATAGTTGTCCGTCAGTCAGGGTGACATTACGCCTCCGTGGCAACCCTCCTTCGAATAAGCCAATAAATTGTCATAAAACCGTCAGATCGGCTGATTTGACAGCCCGAGGGGTAATTAAAGTAAGAATTTATGGAGCACCTCGACGCCCGCATCTCGATGTGTACACAGCCACCCTTAGGGGTTGGGGGTGCAGCGTTTTGTATTTTCCATTCTCTACGACGTTTCGTTCGTTGTGTGTTCCACGTAGATAATAAGTGGATGCTCAGAGATGACTATCTTAATATCCTCGTAAATTTTCTATCTGAAGGGTGAACGGAGGTGAAAAACGGAGTGATTCGAAGTTTGCCCGATTATGCTTGCTCGTGTCAATTTCCTGCTTGCAGTTTATACGCTTTCTCCTTCCTCGTTTTCGTATCTCTGCTTGTATCGGTTCCATATATTGAGGTACTTCGAAACAAATCGTTAGGAATCATTTCGCTCATAATTTTACATACAGGTTTGGAAATTCACATTGGAAGCATACGATATCAATGCGTTAGAGAGAGTATTTTGCCATGCAGTTGGACAGTGCTATACTGGACACAACGTGGAACTTCCCTATAACGAACGTCTGTATAACGAATTTTGTACAAGACATTGCACCTTGAATCCGAATTCCATGTTAAAACACCCTCTAGAACGAAGTGAATTCTCTCTGTAACGTAATGTCAAAGAACATCACTTTCTGAATGGGTATGGGTAAGAAGGTATAAGGGTGAGTTTTTTCTGAAGTTTTTCGGGTTTAGGTAAAAATCCTGACCTTGAACTAAATCATTACTGAGGGCAGAGAGATCCTACGAAGTTTGACAGCTTGAGCCTACTTGAAAATTCTAGTACCTTCAATTTTGAGCGATCTACCAAAAGGTTCTTTTTGAGTTGGCATCATCTCGTGAATCTTTATCATCAAAATCGAGATAAAAATCAAATTTGCAATTCAATGGTAATATATTAGGAAATAAATGACGCAAAGAAATGCACGTTGATCCCAAAGCGAATCTCAATCTTATAACAACAGTGATCAATTCTGCAGAACTTAAAATAAGGGGCTGTAAACTTTTAATTATAAAAGGCAATTAGGAAAAAATTGAGCTATTGATTCACGTCAGGGTTATAAATTCTAATTGATTTCACCTGAGGGTGTCGTTTTGAGTTCTGAGAAGAGTGGTTTCAGAGTTTTTGAGATATTATGCTATAAAATTGAATAAGGAATGAGATTTAGATGAATGAACTGTATAAGAGCTCAAGCACAAAGTGTCTTATATTGGAAAGAGTAGTATATACACTTTCTTGCAACTTTATGAGGAAATAATAAAGCTGACTGAAAATATATTTTCACTTGAAACTATTTCCATGCATATTCGAGGACAGAGTCAAAACTGAGGTTTACTGTATTTGTAGATTGATAGGAGATTTATAATTACAATCCACTGCGACTTTTGTACACCCATCTGAGTTAATTCGCAAACGAGCTACAGCTCGCCCTCTAGTTCCAGAACCCCAATAAACTCCATATCTGAGCTAAATTCAAGGAAGAAAGATCCAAGCGTCTTTTTCAATTCAGATATCGATTGAAATATTTTGGAAGGATTCTGCATTTCTGAAAAACTTTATAGGTTTTCACTTCCAGTCTCTGAAACAGAAATAATTGAAAAAAAATTATTAAGATGAAGTGCTCCTGCGAGAACCTTGAACAAATTGTTGCTTAACAGTAAAAATTAAAAAGAAATAGAATGAAAAGGAGATGTAGCGTTCGGTGTCTATATCAACACATTTTTTCACAAGTTTGTCGGAAGAAGGTGTCTGATTTAGACAACAAAACGTTACATTGTCCTTTTCATTTATTTCCTTTTCAGTTTTATTGTTAGACAACAATTATTTCAAGACCAATTTTCTCCTGACAAATAAGTGCAAAAATCGTTTCTGTTCAGAGACTGAGAGTGAAAACCTTTAAAGTTATTAGAAATCTTCTTCAATTCGCCTACTCAGGATATTCCTTGCGCAAGCTCGCAATGGTTGTAACTAAGTGAACAAGAGCTTTTTTCTCTTACCTACAGAATCTACACTGAAGTGCAGTTTCAAAGTTTCGAAGAAACTTTTTGGAATTATCCATTTTCAGAACATTTCTCCTGAATGCTTCTCTTTCAGTCCCTTCTTCCTCCAAAAACTCTTCCTATAGGTGCATTTGCCAATGCCTATACCACAGAACGGTTCTGGGCCAGTAAGGGCCGTATTCATAGTTCGCCCTTGAGGGTGAGTGAGTGTTGAGGTTACCTCTAAGGCTAGTATTCATAAGGGCGATACAAACTCTCACTCACCCTCAAGGCGAACTATGAATACAAGTCCCAGTAGCGTTTGTGATCTTTTCTGGCTAGTGGATTAGCCTCTTCATTTTCTTAAGTTCCTCAGGAACCAGGAACCTAGGCAGAGAGACCTTGTTATTCTTGCAATCTTCATTGAATTCGCCTCGGTACTATTCGAAGGAAGATGTGAAAAAAATTCTCCTCTCCCAATTCAAGCGCCTAGAAGTTGAATCATGCGTTTTGTTCAGCTCAAACGTCACCAAAATCAAGGGAAAAACAACGAACAACAACATTTCTGGTAGGAGAAGCCACCAGGCCCATAACCTATATCGAACAAACCTCCGTCCTCGAAAACTTGTAGAATCTTCAGAATCAGCTCGGTAATTCTGGAACCGGTGGAATTGGAATAAATTAGATCGGTATCTAATGCGAAATAACAGTATAATATGAGATAGATATGAGTTATAGAGGAACCGCAGAAGCAATAACGGTGCTGCTAATCCCGGAAGCAATTACCAGGCGCAGGGAGAACATCACGTGACGTAGATGGTTTCTACGAGCTCTGAATGATGGCGCTGCCGTCTGATTGTCGGCTGATCCTGCAGCTATCATGGTTTGATGGTAGGTCATTAAAGGCCTAAGGGATGCACAGGCTGTTTATCTGTTACTGTATGGAAAGTCATATAGGATACATAGGAATTCTCTGCCTCAAAGAGAGAACTTTGCTGTCCAGTTGAACCGTGAAGTATATGAAAGAAATGACGCTTTACGATTATGACTAAATGAATGATCAACTACGAATGATGATGTTGCCTTTCTTTTATTTTACAACCAGTAGTATACAGGTTTGGAAATTCACATCAGAAACATACGATATACAATGCATCAGACAGATAATTCTTTCGTCCAGTTGCACAGATGAAAAGTCGAGACAACCACGTGCTGTAACACACTGAATTCCGTTGTCTTATTGCAATATTCTGGTCTTGTCTCTCTCTTATCGTTGGGGAGCATAATTCATTAAGTATGGTAGGCAACACTAAATACTTGAATCGAGTATTACGTCATGATAGGCAGATTTCTGATATTGAGGTATTATCAGAAAAAAATACAAAGTATATATGAATATTTATAAAATATTGATAACATAGATCAACTTATTTCTAAATACTTATCTAGTTGATGGTATACCTTTGAAAAAACACTTAATAGTGCTTTTTCTTCATAGTTAAAATTCCTCATAACTTGAGTACTATTATACCTGAATACAATGTTTGAAAAATTCAGTTCTTGTATACTTTTATCTCAATGTATTTTCTTAACAGTCAACATGACTTGAGCACTTTCAGGAGTTGTGAAAAAGGCAGCTTTCTCAAATTTGAGAGGAATTTCTGTTTGAGGTCCTGACGATATTTCAAAGTTCTTCAGAATCATTGCTAGTCCTATTTTCATTGACATTTGGGCCGAACCGTTCACCTGAAAATCGAAAAAAGTTCTAGTTCATAGTCTTATTCCCGTTAGTTTATTTCAATTTATACTTCTAGAATATCAAAATGCATAAGAAAGTAATAAACCAACGACAGCTCGAATTATCAACTAAAATATTTCCATGTTTCCATTACAGAAAAAGATTATGCAAAAATCACTAATTATAAGTTCTTGAATCGATAATTATCCGTTTAGGAATTAATATCGCAAAATTTGTTTTGTTATTTAGATAAGTGTTTTTTCCTAGCTTAATCATTTGAACTTTAGATTACAATTGTTAGGGTTCAGCTCTTCGAATCTATTCATACATGACGGATTCAATCAAATATAATATTACATATATTCGTATGGAAACGTAGAAATAAAAAAATGAGAAACTTTGTAATTTGCAATGAAAAATATAATAAATACATAAAAAAATCGAAGAAGAAATCAGGTTTTTCTTAAATGTATAATGAAATATATCAAGAACAGACATGAAATAAAAAAAACCGATTAGCTTTGTTCTATAACTTGAGGTTTTTGAATTCAAACTTCATTGATGATATACTGTGATGACTTCAGCTAAGTTAAAAATAAAAGTAGAAAAAAAATCACAGTTTGAAGGAACAGCTGTTGCCTTAATGATGATGAGATTCAATTCGAATCAAAGAAAAAGAGATTATGAAACTGACAAAACAATAGTGCCTTTTGTTGACAGGAAATTAAATATATTACAATCTGGAAAAAATTATAGTGAAAATATATTCTCACCTATGCATTTTCTCGGTCCTTCACCAAAAGGTAGAAACACATATTGCAAATCCTGATTTTATCGCCCCTGAATCTTTCTGGGTCGAATTTCTCAGGGTTTGGGTAATACTTTGGATCGTAATGAAGAGCCAACGTGGGAATCAGAACTCTCTGTCCTTTCTTAACAGTCAATCCAGTTTCGAAAGTATGGTCTTTCACGCAGTATCTTTGCAGCAACTGAAGGAAGGGATATTTACGAAGAGTTTCTGAAAGAAAACCCGTTTTATTTCTTCGAAAATTTCGTTCGCAATGTAGCCATACCTTTAGTTACCATATCCAAGTATTCCATACTCAACAAGCTTTCGTATTGAATTGAACCTGTGGAGTCCATGGTAGCCCTAATTTCTTTCCTGAGAGTATCTTGAATATCTGGATTCATTGCCATCTCATAAAGACATAATGTGAGGAGAATTGATGATGTGTCAGCTCCTGCATTGAAGAAGGCCATGGCTTGTGCTGACATCTTGACTTCATCTGAAATTGTAAATTTGTGGTAAATTTCCCTCTCTACCCTACTCATATATGGAAACCTAAGGAGGTCGTCAATGGTATTAATGAAACCAAGAACTCCTTAGGAACCCTGGCGGCTACCTCTTGGGTGTCTAGGACTAATTTTTGCATAAAAATTGTTCTCAGGCCAGCCAGTTCTGAACACAAAGCTTGAAAATCTCATCTTCTGACTTTCCCATACGCTAAAAATGTTGTTTGTACTCAGAGCTTTGCCGAAGTCTTGTGCTCAGTGCTCGTGAAAGCACTCGAAGCACTTTTGTGTTCGTAAGCACAGTGCTCGCGAGCAATAGAGTGAACCAGTGCTTAGTGGTTGGTGCTTCGCGAGTTTTTTGGAAAGGCTTAGTGCTTAGTAATTCTACAGAGTGCTCCTAAGCATCGCAGTGCTCCAGAGCACTTTCAGAAATTACCAAGCACTCAGCCCTTTATGGACTTGTCGGAACATGAAGATGACGGATTTTAGCCTGATTGGAAATAAACAAAGAACTGAAATATTAATATTTTTTTCGTTCAACCTTTATGGATATCTAAGTTGTTAAGTTTTTCCTTCATTATAACTCTGGTGTTAAAAAACGATCTCGCTGTATGTTATGGAATGGAACAAGTCTTTATGTTACCATTATTTTGACTTGGAGAACAAATTGTTATGTTGTATGGCAAAATTTTTTTGGGACATTCTATGGAGCAATGCGACGTTTTTTCGATATACGATGCAAGTTTCAATTTAAGTTTTAATAATGGTAATAGCAGCAATATTAAACCTTAAATAGTGACAATTCAGCAAATAAGTAAGGATACATTTCGATGCAAGTTTCTATAGTTATGCTTTTAAGTTATTTATTGGCGAATATTGAAGTTACAGTCTGTTCACCTTATAAATGACATAAAGAGCTCAGAAAACGTGTTTTCATTGTAGCATTTGTTTTAGCTTCGCCACAGGAAAAAATTCCATCTTATTTTTTTCCAAGACGTCATTGTCTTTCTATAACTTTTCGAGTTTTGTTTTCTGTTTCGAATGCTATTATTCCACTTTTTGATATGACGTCATGGTAACTTCATGTTTGTCTGTGAACGACAATGTTAGACTTGCTGAGAAAAATTATTGTCAATTTCAATTAGGCCAGTTCAAAACACGAAGACACGAAAGAAAACATTGAGACATTAAAATCAAACTAAGAAACATTTGGATGGAATATACAAAGGTTCATTTTGAAAGGTGCTTAGTGCTCGGTGCTCGTATAAATGAATTACTTTTCAAAAGTGCTTAGTAATCGCGAGCATTCCTTATAAAATAAAGGCGTAGTGCTCGAGATTTCGGAGCACTTTTCAATAGGGCTTAGTGCTTTGTGCTCGAAGCACTTTTCTTCAGTGCTCGGCACAGCTCTGTTTGTACCGACAGTGAGCCGTCAGTAGTCCGACAATGAACTGAAGCACCGATTGTGACAGCTTCTGGAGCTGAAGAGTTGGTAAAATTATCACGAAGTATGTCCAGGAGCTTTTTTCCAGAGATTTCTTCTGTTATGCAACTCCCATTACTGGACCACTGCCTTATAATGGTATTTTGCAAGCCCACAGAAAGGCATAGCTCAAGAAGGTGTTTAACCTTGTTTCACTTTCTTCAAGCTTATCGACAATGACCTGGCACCCATAGTGGAGTACTTTATCGCTTCTTACAAGCTGCTTTATGGTGTTACAGCTATCCCAGATCAACGGAGATCCCTCTCGCGAAAAAACTTTGGAAAATGATATGAATACTTTCAACAACTTACCAAAGACAATGAGGTCATTTGGTCCCTTCTCCCCAACAAGATCATGAATCAAATCGATGAAGTCATTACGCTTCACATTCAACCTCTTCCTTTCCTTGTAAGAGTTCATGAACACATCGACGAGGAAGTCAGAGGACTCCTTTTCAACGAATGGTAACCTGAAGATATCAACTAGAATTGGACAGAAGAACCATGCGAAAACAGCAAAACTCCTTACGAAACCTCTCTGGTCCAACATTTGATTCGCCATTACCTTGATTTTAGAATTCTCGTCCTTCAAACTTTCAGCATTTATTCCGAAAGCACAGGAAGAGATAACATCCACGAGGTACCTTTTAGCCAAATCTCTTACATCTACTTCCTTTCCATCCATGGAAGTGAGGAGGTCCTCCATTTGGTCAGTGATTTCTTTCATTAAAGGATACATCATCTTTATTTTACCGGAAGAGAAGGCTGGGCTCAGTTTGGATCTCGTGAATTTCCATAAATCTTCTTTCATTGAGAACAAATCGTAGGCAGACATTGGGTCTACAACTTCGTTAGTGTAGTCCATTCTGTTAGGGAAGGAGGCAAAGTTCTTGATCATGACTTCTTTGATCATTTCCTTGGTTCTTAAAACAAGATTTGGGGCATGGAAGATGTAGACACCAAAGTATGGAATGTTATCGTCTAGCTTCAGATGTATTTCTTGGAGGATGTCACCCATGTGCTTCTTTCTTATGGCTACATCGTAGAAGTTACCGAAGATTGGTACAGGCTTTTCGTAGTATACGTTTCTGTTTTCCCAGTATTTGAATGATCGGTATGTGTATAGCCAGAAAAGGCCCACAATGGTGAGCAGGAGTATCAACCAAATCATTTTGCAGACCCTGTAAAAAATGGTAGGTGTTAGGAGAAATTCAAGCGTGTTCAGATTTATTTTCAACTGAAGGTAAGTAACGGGTGGTCCATCTAGTGTTTGGAATTTATAAACCGATTATTTGACTTTATAAACGTCAACTATTCTTTTTGACGTGACTAATATTTAGTTGAAAGTGTGAAGTTTACGAAATGGGACGCTATTCGCTTGAAGAAAGTTGGGAATATTAAAAACTTATTTCCAAAGTGGTGAGTCTTCTACTCAAACCGTCAATGCCGAGCGCTACCGCGCAATGTTGAACGATTGGTTCTTTCAAGAAATTGAAGCTGACGACTTGGACGATGTTTGGTTCCAACAGGACGGTGTGCAACGAGCCATACAGCACACGCCACAATCGATGTTTTACGCCGCATTTTCGGAAATCGAATAATCAGCAGAAATGCTGATGTGAATTGGCCATCAAGAAGCTGCGATCTGACGCCATTGGATTTTATTTGGGAGCGGAGCGGTGGAAAGATAAGATGTGTTACGCCAACAATCCAGAAACAATTCAAGACCTCAAGACCGAAATTCAAACTGCTATTGGTGAAATAGAGCCCCAAACAATCGAAAATGTATTAAAAATTGGGTGGAACGAATAGGCTACTGCCAAGTCAGCGCGTGGTGGTTCATTTGGCCGAAATTATTTTTCATAAATAAATGTCATGAACCAACCTTTTAAATAAATGTTCAACCATTGAAAAATATTGAGCAGTTTTTTTTATAGCAAAATTAAATTCCAATTTTTAAATGGGCCACCCGTTATTAATTGTAAAAAAACTGTCGTGAATCCTTTCTTATACTAACTTTTCTGGAGCAGAGAAGTATTATGATATCTCTGAATCACACAGTTTCTATGCTGTATATTTCATTATTTATGATGTATTCACTTATGTGTAGAAGTCGAGTCGTGAATAATAAAAAACGAATAACACAACCTATGTCAACCATTCATTTCGAAACTAATGAAACTTGTAGAAACAGAAATATATTTTGCAGAACCTACGTAAGCCAAATTAAACTTATCGAATAGCTATTTTGATTGAATAAAGCATAATAAATTGAATCATTACATTTGATTAAGTTTAATTTGGTCAAAAATGGTTAGTATTAAATATATTCTTTGTTCACGAATGTTTTTAAAGAATATTATTTTTATTATTATTGTTTAGTAACTGAGTAGAATGAACTATTAAACTCTCAGCAAAAATTACATTGAAAGAAACCTTGATGATAAATGAAACAGAGTTTATTAAATGAGCAAATGTCATGTTTCAGTTCACAGAATGTCATCTTCAATGGTTTAAAACACCCTCCTCGCCCAAGAGCATGAATTGAGTATTTTGTATCTAAATATTGAAGGTATTTATTCAAATAGTTTTAAGTTTCAATTTTGTAAAAACGGCGAGACAGGGTTTTTTCTACTGAGGTTTTTCCCTGAGGTCTGGTATCATACGCCAGTAGGTAAAGTATGGTACCCCGTTTTGCACCAACCTCAGCCAGGGACTTTTTTGTTTCATGTATTGTATGTTGTTAGCTCTCAATTCAAATTCAAAAGAATATATAAATATCTTCAATGTGAAACCATTAAACAATTCTCTTGGATGTTTTTGATGAATTTCAATAAAATTTTAGTGAATTGAATGCAAAAATGAGAAATATTCATAGAGGAGCCTCATTTTAGCACACATTCATTCAAAAAATTGCTAATTCGTGGATTTATTCTGAATTTTTCACTTGTGGAAAAATATCAACGCTTTGCGCGCTGCAATGGAACTTCATTTTATTTGAAATTCGTCATATATGCATATTCTATTTGGAGTGAGTGTTGCCAACATATATTTCAATTCCCAAAGCACCGGTTCATACCAACAAAAAAAATAGGTAGAATTGAAAATAATTCTATCAGAATGTTAGCTTCCTTTGCAGAAGCATCTATAATAAAAATATTTAGTGATCATATTTTTTTTAGTGGACTAGAAAAGATAAAACTCTTCAAAATCCTACTTACCCGTTCAGCCACAAGTCACTCAATAAGATCCGTTTCGAAGTCTCTTATTAAAAAAACAACAACTTCTAATTATCACTTTTAAGATAACCTCCATTTCGAGTTCTGCTACATGCGGATATTTGCAGATAACAGTTTATTATATTTGATTATTGCGATTCGCGAACTGATAAATAATGTGTTACTATAAACATAATTCGAATAAATTGGTGTTCGATAAAGATGTTCACAGTTTGTTTGAACAAGAAAATAGGGCTTGTCATTCGGGAAAAATGATTGATAAATGAAATATTTGCTGAAAAACACACGATGTAGAGGTTTGGCCTTAGCTTAATTGTATACTTTGAATGATACTAAATTCCATGAAAAACGCAGTAGGTATGAGAATAATTATTCAATCAACTAGTTTTTTAATCGTTAGATTAATAAACGAGGACCAATATTTATTTTACATTCTAATTGTAAAGAATTCAAAAATCTGAGACGTAAATTCAAAAGCTTTTGCAGGCTTGTTCATATTGAGACTATGAAGTATAATATAAATTAGAATATCCTGGCAGCTAAATTGGTATCATAAGGCGTTTTCGGATACTTACTCGGGTTAACTCGACCCCTAACCTTCGCGTTCGTTTACCTAACCCGAACATCCAACCCTTTTTCGGAAAGTACGGTGCTATTAACTCGATCACTGACTCAGGTTGATCTATCGTTACCCTAAACGAGAGCAGGGTCGTAGAGTCACCGCATGAGCACTGCAATTCAAGTTTGTATTTATTTTGAAAAAGACAAGAATAAGTCTTCTACTCTTTTCTTAGTAATTTCATATATTCTATTCCTCAAAATTATGAAAAGAGAAGAGAATTTGCCTCAGTGTAAAATGTGGTGGTTCTATGAGCCGAGAAAATAAGGTGAAACAACTTCTTCACAACTTTGTATGCAGATCTTCCTGAGTTAAAGCTAAAGCCTTCTTTACTTCTTCAACATAGGTACTCAAAGATAACATTGAACATGCGAGGGCACACCAGAAATTATAAGAAAGATTTAACAGAAGCCAATAAACCCAAGCAAAGCTAGAGACGATCAGTAAGCAAACTGGAACTGAAAAAATAAATTCTCTACTTCTTTAACATAGTTACTCAAAAATAAAATTAAACATGGAAGAGCACCCCAGAAATTATCAGAAATATTTTACAAAAGCCAATAAATGCAAGCAAAGCTAGAGACAATCCGAAAATAAACTGAGACTGAAAAAATAAATCCATAAAATGTTTGGTTATGTTATTGATACGAATGTAACTTCAAATTCTAAACCTGATGTGTTTGTAAACTTAGAACCCGGGTCCTTGATCCGAGTAGATCCGTCACGTGACCCAATGGATCGAGTAAGTAACCCTGAGTAAGTTTCCGAAAACGCCTATATTCTCTTCTCTACAGAATCTGCATTCATCGTTTTCGTCCACACCCAGTCTCCTCAGGTGTTTCCCCGAGACGGCAGTAACTCGTGAGAAACCCTGTGAGAAGGTGTAGCCTAATTTTGTTAAATTACAAGAAACTTCGGGCATTTCCCGTAAAGGACATTCCGAAATACATGAATAAATTGAACGAAAATATTGAATCCAAGATTGCAATTCAGTCCACCCTGTCCGATTTACATTTTAACCAACAAACGATACTCGAACTCAAAACTAGCATATTCCATTATCCAAATTATGAACAAATCAGTATTTTAAGCTGATATAATGATAATTTAAGCTGGTAGACATCCAAATCAACGGTTATTATTTTCGAGATAGATAAACATGTTTCATTTAATACCAGAGCCATAGCACGTACCGATGCTGTCCATCAAGCTGGATTTGACAATTGTATCGCAACGAAAGCCATACAGAGGGCAGTAATAGCGATACAGTGCCGTAAACTCTCATTCAGAACCAGTATAAAGTCCATGGTGGCGGACGTGTCCATTCAGTCGAGCGCCATATTGGGATCGACAATTTATAACCCAACTATCGTTATATTTAATATCCACGCCCTGATATCGTTTTATGACTCCAGCTTAGAGAATTATTGGGGATGAGTTAGATTTAGATTAGAATGAGTGATGGGTGTGTTTTGATGAATACATGAGATTATATTTCATATTTCAGTGTTAAGAATTCACTGGACCCATCTTGTTGGATATCACCCATACTGATTAGAGCGGTTTTCGATGATAAGGAATAAAGAAAGAAACATTTTTACTGGATTAAAACACCAGGTCAACGTTAAGCAAAGATACTGATTGCACCTTCTAAAGATAGAAGGCTCAACACGCTCATTGACGAAAAACGTGTTGAGGTTGCTTACTAGGCTTCTCACAGTTCACTGTTTTGTGAGATCACCTGTGTCGTGCAGTAGGCTCAGGTTTGAGCCAACACAAAGCCTTGCTAAAATATGTGTCCGGTGGTTTCTGTAGCCGATCCGCATAACCCACAGATATCGGAGTTTTCTTCACCGATCTTTTGCAGGTAATATACCACGAATCAGTATGCAGATTTGGAAATTCACATCGAAAACATACGATATACAATGCATCAGACAGAGAATTCTTCCGTCCAGCTGCACAGATGAATAGTCGAGATAATCACGTGCTGTAACTGAATGAATTCCGTTGTATTATTGCAATAATCAAGTCTTGTCTCTCTCATATCGCAGTATGATAGGGAACCTGCAGTACACGTATAGAATTATTTAATTTGTCAGGCTGCCCGTAATACTCGACTCAAGTATTTACTGTTGCCTACCATACTGAATGAATTACGCTCCTCTCAACGATAAGAGAGAGACAATAATACTAGAATATTGTAATAATACAACAGAATTCATTGTGTTACAGCACTACTATTCATCGGTGCAAATGGACGGAAGAATTCTCTATCTGATGCATTGTATATCGTATGTCTCAGATGTGAATTTCCAAATCAGTATATGTATACAGGGTGTTCCTAAATTGAACGTTCAACAAAAAGGGGAGATTCCTTAGTGAGTTTAAGAAAAAAAGTCCCATAAACATGGGGTCGCAAACGTTTCGTTTTCGAGATACAGAGTGTTGAAGTTTGAATTTTTTTCAAGTTTTTTTTCTCATAGGATCTACACTTCACAAGATATTCAACCGAAATTGGGCATAGATAATACATTCGAGAGTTCTCACCACGTGACATGGCCATTTCGATAGAAGATCTACAGGGTGATTATTTTTCTTCTTCTGCAGAACTTTTTTTTGGTGAGCAACTGTTAATTTGAAAAAATGTAAAAAAAGTTTTGTTCTTATACTAAACTTTTCGGTCTTTTGTAGTTTGTCGTATCTACCAACGATTTCGAGAAAAAAAATCCGAAATCCTCGTGAAAATCCAAATTATGTTGGGAAGGCCACTTTGTAAGCTGTGGTGTCATTCAGTGTCAGTTTTTATGGAAATTTTCCTGATCTGTAGCGATGATTCATAAAGATTCGATAAACTCGTATAATCAACACATGTTTTTGATCAAAACTGTATCTCGAAAACGAAACGTTTGCGACCCCATGTTTATGGGACTTTTTTTTCTTAAACTCACTGAAGAAATCACCCCTTTTCGTTTGTACGTTCAATTTAGGAACACCCTGTATAATAATGAAAGTAAAGAATAATATCAATCAATTGAAATCAAACAATATAAAACTCATACTTCGGAGCTAATCTCGTCCTCATTCAAGGCAAAATGCAAGGAAGTGGTATCAAACAGAGCGCCTATGGATGGTCATTTGTCCTTAGTAGGACTCTTTAGGACATGATAACTTTTCTTGGAACTTAAAATGAAATGACACCTTCTTTTAGATATAAATATACTGAAGACGCCATCTCTAGTTTCATAAGAACCTTCCTCCATAGCATGAACCTTGAACGAAGTAAAGAATGAGATTAGCTCCGAAGTATGTTCTGAACGGGATGAAACATTATTTTTGCCGAATTATTGAATTTTTTTATGACTCGATTATAATTGATCAAAGTTGGAGTAACTTCAACATAATACGTTTGTCATAAGGCTTTCATTATTCATGAGATGTGTTTTTTGATCTTTAGTAGCACACTGCGCTCTTTTTTACCGGCTTCGAGAACCATAGAATATTCCTCAAGAGTACACAGGGCTACATGGTGTATTCTTCTTTGTAAGGAATAAAAATAATGGATTCGAATTGAAGGAAAATTTAGGGAAATTGTCAAAAGCTAATAATTCGATATCACGTATACAATCCACCAACTCAACTTCCGATCACAATTCTCTTTTGAATCATATCAAATAACAACCCAGTATCAAGAGATAAGAGAACGCGTCAAACTCCTCCAATATAGCCAGGCAGCTACAAACGACTTCGGCAACGATTGTCCAGCGATGCCATCTGTAGGCCCCGTCTTGTGTTTATGGCTTGTCGGACACGGTATTAACACATCTAATATTGTCCGGAACAGGACATTATCCAGATATGAATGACGTGACCGTTTCCAAACTTCTGACCGCAGCAGGCTGATATGACTTGGAGAGTTTCATAGCAAGAGCCTGCTTCCTTCTGCTCCCGTTTGCTATTGGATGGACCTTATGACACGACTTATAAATTAATTAAAGGTTTAGGTCCTTCCGGATGGGCACTACAATCGCGATTTCGGGATTACTGCGTAAAAGTGTACTGATTTCGGACGGTTTGGGACTGGTCATCAGGGAGTGCCATTTTGATCAGAGGGTGAGATTGCTTTGGTGGTTGATGTTTTGAGGTATTGGGGTGTTAGGTTTTGGGTTATGGAGCGTTTGTTCGTAATGAAATAATTAAGCCTGTTGGGGATGATTGTTTCTGTTTAACAGGATGTGGAAGGGGTGTACTGGGTGTGTTTTTAATTTTTTGATTTCTTGGATGGGAGAATAACTTTTTACGTAGAGTAAACTTGTGTTCAATTTTTTTTGGATTGAATTTTCCAATTTATTATAATATTCCTAATCAAATTGTAAATTCTACGGAAATTTTGAATGTTTTCTTGAACTTATTAATTTTTTCTCTTCGGTGAATATAAAGGGTTTTCCAATGACAGGTGTTATTTTGAATAGCCCGCTGTTTCGGTAGATGTTACGTTTGATGCTGTCATGCATTGAGATTTGACAAGTATAAACTACGCCATTAATAAAAATGGAACGATACACGCTTCAAGAACCCATTAAAATTATTAAAATTCACTATAAATTGGTGAAAATTTGGCAGAGACGGTTCGTAGAACTAGAACATTTTTGGGTCGTCGTGAAGCAACTTGTCGGACCGCAATAACGAAATTGGTGGAAAAATTAAAGCTGTTGGGGCAAGTTAATAATGTGAAAAATAAAACTAGTGCACGTCGCTCAGGAACAGCCGAGAATATTGCTGCTGTAACCGAAAGTGTTGAAGAAAACCCATTTGTCCATTCCTCGTCGTTTTTTGGAATTAGGCATTCCACAAACGTCATTACACATTTTTCATGGTCGATATTGGATATTTATTTGAACAACGTTTGCTTTGACCAAGACAGCGTTACGTGCCACACAAGCAACGAAACCATTGATATTTTGCGGGAAAAGTTTCCGGATCGTGTTATCTCTCGAAGAGGTGATCACAATTGACCACCGAGATCTTGTGATTTAACACCTTGCGACCTCTTCCTTTGGGGCCACGTAAAAGAGAAGGTCTACGCCAATAGCCCAGCGTCTATTCAAGATCTCGAAGATGGAATTCGTGAGGCTATCGAGGACATAGGGCAGCCACTTTGTGATTTGGTTATGGAAAATTTCATTAAAAGGATATGGTCCTGTAAGCGTGGTCATTGTGATCGTTTGCCTGATGTTATTTTCCACTATTGACGGCATAGTTTCTTCTACATAATGAAATAAACATACGAACTTTTAAATTGAACAATAGCATTTTTCTTTGAATATCAAAATAACACCTCTTATTAGAAAATCCTTTGAATCAACCCTAGAGAATCAAGGATCTTTGCACTCCTCTCATCCCATCGCTTCAAACGAACAAAGTGATATATCAAAAGAGGAATACAGCATTCTTATTCACCATTCTCCTCTTCCATTCCCTCAATTTAAAACAACCCTTCGCAAATGGCCCTCCTCAATTCACACATCGGCTTCGCAATCACCTCCTCACATTTATATCTCATCCACACAATTGAGCCGAGCTCAGAGCGATACCTGCCAAATATATTATTCAAAGTAATATCCGACCCCACCGTTTTATAATCTCGAGTCCCTAATATTTTCGCGAGGCCAGGCGTACAGAAGCGCTTCGTTCCGTCAGTGGGCCTGTTCACTTTCCCCGACTACCCCGAAGTTGAAGTGGCAACTAACAGCATAGATCGTGTTTATTTCAACCCAGGGCAAGATAAAGAGAGCGGGCTCTCGAACGTAGTTGTAGCTCATTTTCGGATGCCTACAGGTAGACGGGCCTCGATTTGGGGATGAATAAATTATCGCCAAGCGAATTGTTAGGGGTGGTTTTTTGAATAGGGGTAGGATCATGGTGTTCGAACTTGGATTGATTAGGTTTGTAATATCAGTTTTGAATTTGTGTATGATGAAGGAATGTTTCAGCATTTCAAGAGGATGCCTTCGCCATAAGGGCAGTTTCGAGATGTAATTACCGGAAAAGAGAATACAGTGGAATTTCCCTATAACGTACTTCTGTATAACGAATTTCGTACAAGAAATTGCACCTTGAATCCAAATTCCACGTTATAAAACACCCTCTTAAACGAAATGAATTCTCTCTATAACGAAATATACAAAGAACTTCACTCTTTGAATGGGTATTGATAAGAAGGTATGTGTGTGGGGTTTTCCGAATTTTTTCTGACCTTGAACTAAATCATTACGGAGGGCAGAGAGATCCTTCTGAAACAGTTTTAAATACACCCCTGGCTGTTTGGTTTCAATCTAACCATTACGCTAGTGTAAAAAGTTGTGCGAAAATGTCTGAAAGGTAGTGCTTAAGTTTGAATGATAAACTTAAATTTATCAGTGAAGTAGACCGTGACTATTGAAACAAATTTTCTGTATAACGAAATTTCTTCATAATGAATTTTTTTGCGGATTGAGCGCTTTCGTTATGGGGAAGTTCAACTGTATTTATATTATCTGATAGTACCAAAAAAGTAATTTCACTGAGGACACTGCCTCATGAATCAAGATTTGCAGAACATGGGAAGGTTTTCGATGATATCTCTATGTTCTCTAAGAAGCCACCGAAACAGCTGAACACCTGCTTTACAATTGTTCAGCTGTGCTTAGGTGAAAGCTGCAAAACCTTGGTTCATGTTACCTGGAATCGGACCCAATAATGGTTGTAGCGCCCAGAAAGGCCAAGGTTTCATAACGAACCTTGCTGTCGAAATGGTAGAGGTAATATTGAATGTACCAAGAACGAACAAGAGCTAGAAAAGGTATACAGTTGATGTGCTACTAAGCTGAAAAGTTTTTTTTGATCAACCGTATCATTTATACAAATACAGGAAATAGTTTTGTCAACCAATGCAAGAATTTTAATGGTAATATCTGATTATTTCAAACAAAAATTCCCTGAATCAACAGGCTTATTGGATAATACAGTTGTAATATTTGAATTTGTGGAAGGTCAATACCTTCAAACGTGGAAAGAATCTCTAGCAAGTAATGACTCAATAGACACGAGATACGGCATCCTTCTTCTGAATTTTCTCACAGTAATTTCTACTCGTGAATCTGTGGAGAGAAATATGAATATATATTCGTCTGAATTAAGAGCTAACAAAATACAATAATGAAACAAAAAAGTTCCTAGCTGAAGTTGGTGCAAAACTTAATACCATACGTATTCTGGCATATGAAACCAGAGCAAAGGAAAGTAGAAAAACCCTTCCCGCCGTTTTTACAAATTGAAACTTAAAACTATTCGAATAAATAACTTCTATATTCAGATACAAAATACTTAATTCATGCTCTTGGACCAGGAGGGTGTTTTAAACCAGGTCTGGCATTGCAAGTGATGATTTTTCAGATCTTCTGTTCTTTTAAGACCGCTAAAGGACCATACTGTCGTAATAAAATAATACTGGTTATCATCTCCCATATATTTAAATGGTGGTATTTCATTCTAAATATCGAATTCGATTTCAGAATAATGATAAAAAACGTGTGACAAACTTATGTCGAAACAACATAATACAATACATATCTGCATCCTTTGCAGATCAGTTGCAACACATCTCCAATTCTCATATAAACCTTCATTCCCCTTCCCACCAAAGCTGGAACCCGGCAAAGCGATCCATAACGAATTGGAAATTATTGTCCTAATCGGCGATAGTAGCGGCGGCCTTCTTCGATTCCTCACAATATCCCTTATATAACGTAATCTCTAGTTATGCCCAATACATGAATAAATTTCCTGGAACAAATCCGACCATCCATTAATCCCATGCATCCGATTTCTCGCTCCACGGCCTGCTCGTTCCAACTATCCGGTAGATACACAAACTCGCCTCCGAGCCTACTAGATGGAAATAATTGCGGAGAAGTCCCACCATACATATATCATAAGGCTCGATTGTACCCCAAGATATGATCCTACTAACTCCTCCAAGAATCTAGCGACGGTGTCAAAAGGCGATTTACGATTCTTAACCCCTTTCTCGGGCGCCCCAAGATGGCCAGATTAGCTTGGAGATATCACATTTCCAAACCAATAAGCAGCTGCGAGGACCCGTACCTTGGGCATTAAGTGAGAGATTATTGTCGTTACCATTTGCTCCTTACATAGTTTGGGAATTATGTACCTGCTCCCTTTACTTCCTGGTTCTGTTTCCTTGTTGGTCTAACTCTGTCTCGTGCTAAGGATTATTATGTAATTAAGATGGTAATATAGGTCACTGTATAAAAATTCTATTGTTTTATGACGTTACTATGATGGTAATATAGGTCACTGTATGAAATTTCAACTGTGGGCACAGTTGAAACATTTATAGATAGATAGTGTCATTCCGTGGACTCTTCTGAGTTTATTATCCCCTATGAAGATATTAGAAAACCTTCTTTTTTCAGGTTCAAGGGTGCGCAAGATTTGCGAATTGGATATTTGTTGTCATTAATGAACAAGCTTGGTCAAATTGATGATCCCTGAATTACAACCCTTTAACTGCGCATTACGCTGGTCTTTTTCCAACAAACTCAGAATGCTGGTATTTTTCCTCCCTCTCATTTTGTGTTTGAGTCATAAGCCAAAGTTGACTTTGGAGAATTTCGACTTAGGCCATTATATATCTCGCTTGAATTAAAATGATCATACAAAACTATTTTTTTGTAATAACCTATTGAGGTATTCGGATAAACCATTTTAAAACACCTGTCTTTGAGGGTTCAGGATGGCCAGGTTTGATTTCAGCATTTTCAAACCAATAAGCAAAACTTTGAGGGTTCAGGATGGCCAGGTTTGATTTCAGCATTTTCAAACCAATAAGCAAAACATGGTCCAAATAAATTTTCGGGCTAGGTTTCAAGATTTAAACAGAAAAGACGGTTTCATAAATAATTAGAATGAAAACTAAAACTTTCAGCATATTCAAATGGAATTATCTTCTGAAAATATATACAATTATGAATAATGTTTCAGTGAAGGGAGAAAAAATCAACACCTCATTTTTTGAAAACTTGCAGAATGAAGCCAAAAGTTATAATGTAACACTTGAGAAAAATGAGTGCATTCAAATTGTCAATTCTATATTTTTCAATGTTCTAACTAGATATTTACTTGAACATGCTTTTCATACATGAAATTTTTGGCAGGTAAATTTCATTATCAGGTATTTCAAGACTTAAAAAATGATCAAATCTAAAACCTGATAATGAGAATCAACTTAAACAAAACAAAATTGGCAGATATGAAGTAGGTATCTTGTGAGAGTGGTAGAGCTTATATCGGAAAAATTTATTGTCCTTTGAATGTTCCAATCGAAGAACATAAAAATTATTCAACAGGGAGTTACTGATGAGTCAAAGCTTGTTCAACATGATTTGAATGAAGACCATATGTAAATAAATAATACAAAATAATTGAAACGAAGAAATTTAAAAAAACCAGGTTTCATATCAATAACCGAAAATCTCATCGGTCAACTGTCTATTAATCTCAAAACAATCTGGCTCCAATGTTAAGATCCAGCTTAAAAAAGGGTCAAATGAATTGTTTGATAACTGATTCAATAAAAAATAAGTCCTAGATGATTGTCTTCTTAGAATTATCAAAAATGACGAATATTTTCAAAGAGTGACAGTTGCTTTTCTGATGTTGCAAGTTTAAAGTGTTTTTCCCGACGTATATAAGAAGCAAAACTCCTGGAAAGAGCACAAGCATTATTTCAATCCATCTTGAACAATGCACGAAAGAATCTGACTTCTAATTACACCACCTACAATTTTTTCTTCCCCTATCGGCTATAGATTATCTCCAACGAAATTCGAAATACCCACAAGATAGAAAAAACCGTCTCCGAAATATCTGGAATAGCTTTCCCACCGAAACTCCCCGCGTAAGGGTTCGGCCTGCAACAAAGCTGTATTCTTGATACACTTTATAGCTCATGTGTCATCTCTGCACAATAGTCGGTATGCGCAGGGTGTTGATAATAGTGTTTATAGCGTGTACGTTGTTAAGTCTGGCAATTACCATCACTTAGGCTTTCGATATTTCACCCCAGTATCGGCAATTGTAGTTCCGCAAATAGTTGGAGCAATCTTGGAGCCACTTAGCAACATTTGCAGACTTGAGCTATGCCTATTGTTGGAACAATTAACTGTCTAATCAGAGCCATATTTATAAGGAAACTATCTGGGTGTTAGACAATACGGCATCTTAGGCGAAGATATAATGATGCTATACCGCTCATTTTAATCAGTATGGATTTTTACTTGGTGTCTGATGGTAGCATTTGCATAGGTTATAAACTTTAATCAAATAACTGTCAAATTTTATCTGAAAAATTAGGAAAGGCACTGTACCGGGGCTAGAACAAATGTAATAAAGAAGAATTGAGAACTTCAATGAATTCTACTGAAAAAAGTGCCTGTATAATGTTTAGTTTCATGTTTATAACTTCAGTAATAAAGAAGTTATGAGAACTTTTCATTTGACGCCATTTTCCAATTTTCTCTAATAGCTCGAAAACGGTTTGACTTAGAAGGTTGAGGTGTTCATCAAATAAATCCCTAAGAATGAGTGGCACATTTCGGGGCTCGATTTTTGACGATTTTTTTGATTTGAGTCAAACCGTTTCGAGCTATCAGAGAAAATTGGAAAATGGCGTCAAATGAAAAAATCTCATAACTTCTTTATTACTGAAGTTATAAACATGAAACTAAAACATTATACAGGCACTTTTTCAGTAGAATTCATTGAAGTAATCGATTTTTCTTCATTACTTTTTGTTCCAGCTTAACGGTTTCTGAGATCCCCCTACTAGACAACGAATTTTGGACACCCGGTACAGAACTTGAGTTTGATATTAAATATATGAATGCAAAATCTCAGTACGATCGAAATTTTATTCTGGTAAATTGTTCAAAAATGAAATATGTAGAAAATTATAACTGAAAATATCAAAATTTTGAGGTTCAAGTTTCAAAATCCTTTCAAAATTTCCATGATCCTTAAAATGGAATTTATTTCAATTGAAACTCTTCTCATGGAAACATTACAATTTTTTACTAGATTTTTGCGTACTGCTTTGAATTGAACATTTTAATACAAAATTTCAGCTTGATTGAATCAACGACTTTTGAATTAAATCGAGAAACTTTTAAATTAAATCGAAGGACTTTTGAATTAAATCGAAGCGGGACTTTTGAATTATTCGAAAAAATAATAATAATAAAATAAGCGATCTAATTGAAATTTTCATTCTCATTTCGATTGGTTTTATTCTTTCTGGAATATTGAGGACCTGAAATTTTAATGGCCATATCTCCCTCCTGTTCTCTATTAGAAAAACGACCAATAAAGGTGATATTCCCATCAAAAACATTACAGAACGTTTCGGACATAAAATATGAACTTGAATTTTGAAGACTCGTTAATATGTTTGCAAACAGGTGGATCTAAATGGAATCCTTAATTTTCAAAAATATTCAACTCATTATGCAAGGATAAATATATCATCCCATTTCTCTCGCACATTTGTTGATGGCCACTCTGAACATAAAATCCAACCCATATAACATAATTTATGTGAAATATTTCTCAACGCACATCACCGCTGATAATAAATGCGAAATTATGAAAATAAATCCAACAATTTCGTGAAAAGGTCACCAGACCCATTGGTTCTATATATTCAGGTACAGTTCTCTACAATAAGTCATAATCGTTATAGTGCGAGAGTGTCCACTGTTTATGTTGATGAATACCTATAATAAATTTCATTTCCCATTATAATGACACTTATGAAATATTAATTATAGTAATTAACGTTGAATTTGGAATTGAACATCGTAATTTGTTGTCATATTCTGTCACGTGAGAAACAATGGACCGATATTAACGATAGGGATGAAAATCTCGGTTCGAGTGCACATTTGGCCGGATGCGTTCGATTGCTCTTGGTTAAATAGTCTGCACTACCAATAATCGTAGTTCTAAATTTCTCCTACAATCATTTTCAGGCAAACAGCAATTAGGTTAGCTGGTTCGTCGTTCTAGAGCTTCACTTTTTTCATATATTCAATTTGTATTAACGCTTTCAGTGCACCCCTGCTTAAAAATGAACGGAAAATTATCTCCCAGCTTTTCTGAAGCAGAAATGGGTCAAATAAGAATATTCCATTGAAAAATTTGATTTCACTCACCCGTTTCTTTTTAATGCCCCTGTCGCTAAAGGGACAAATGCACTTGAGGTCAAAACTGCAAAACGCCTTACGCAAAATTTTTTTTAATTTTTTTGATTATAAAGACATTCAAATCATTTCATATGAAAAACAATTGAATTTTCCTCATCAAATCATTGTTTTCAGGTTTTTCATTATTTTTTCTATTGGTAGTAGATTCTGCTTCCAGGTCATTTTCAAGTTATCATCATCTAAAATTTAACAGTTTTACCAGTGCGGGAAAGTATTTATTTGGGCAGATTGTAGGGAAAGAATATATCAAACAACCATCGATAGGGATGTTGACTACTTTTTGAAATTAATTTTATTTTAAAGATAAACCCTATACAAACACGAAAAAAATAACTTTTTTCTTGAAAATATAATAATTGCCAATAAAAAATACGTAAATGAAAAGACAATTCGAAATTCCTGCAGAAATACTCAATTTTGTCACGTTATGATGATTACGTCAATATCCAATAAACGAACTTTGACTTCTGTCAAAGCGAACTGATTTTGCCTGATTCCTCGTGAAGAAGTTCAATCTGAGCCCTCAAAATGAATACGTAAGTCTCTAAATGCTGTATAAGGTGTTTCTTCTATTTATATAATGAATATGAGTTAAAAGTTTGATACTTACAAAGACAATTTCACTTTTCTAAGCTCCGCTGCACAAAAATCCTTGTTTTCAGCAAAGAAACTTGCGACCATCAGGGAATCAATAATAGTAAGTTACTAGTTTTACCCTTGATGAATCCTCCATTATAAAGAAAATTGTAGATTATCGTTCTTGTAACTAATACCTAATTGAACTATTCTGTTCTCTTTCAGCTTTCAACTCCATAAGTTCGAATCAAAATTTTGATTTTGAATTAAGTCGATGGTTTATGCCAATAATGAACTGAAAATTGCACAGAAATGCTGGATGGCATTTCATTAATCAAGGTGATTGGAGTTTTGTGAAACGGAGCCTTATGAATGTATTTGTTGATCTGAGTACAGAACATTCGAATTTGCAAAGAAATAAAGAAAATATTGGATAGTGACGTCAACTACCTCTGATTGGCGTTCGCAGTCACGTGATAGTTGATAATTTAAATCAGCTTTATTCAATTTAACGAGAATGATAAAATCACCTAAATGGTTTTTAAGGATCGCAAAAACTTTCCTCTATGAGGAAACCTCAATTTATATGATTCATAACATGAGTCAACATCCCTATTGATCAATATGCTCCGAAGTAATGAGCAATTTTTTCAGAATCTCTCAATTTGAGGTGGACCCCTTTCGGTATAAGTAAAATCGTAAACTTTCGCATGGTCACGTGTTCAACTGACTAATGCCGTCTTTGGCAAGTCAAACAGCGTAGTTGAAACTGATGATTTACAGGCAAAGTTCAAGTTTATCCTGGCACCGTCTAGAGACGAGTTGGTTTAGCCCATGTCTGCCAGGATATATCTGTATGCTCTGAGATGATTTGCTGTTTACAGTGTTTAGTGCTAATTACGTTTAGTGGTGAGAGGAAGCTAATTTACAACCTTAAGAAGATTACTGCGATCACCTTCTAATGTTGGACAATAAGCGTGTTATTTGTAGAAGGTACGGGATTCTAAGAAGTTGAGAGAGTGGTTTATTTTTGTCTCTTGAAAAATGTGGTTTGAAATGTAAAGAACGACATTTTTACGTCATGATACTAGTAGTCCCAGGAATACTGCCGCATAAATAGGAATTGATGGCCATATTCAATTTAATGTAATTCTCAATAAGAAGCAACGCAATTGATAAGAGAACTTTCGAAAATTATTTAGATGAGTAGTTGAAACTGAAAGATATATAATGAAAAATTGAACAAAACCCATGTGTTGAATCAGAAGCTTTTCTGGATTCGTTCATATTGAGAAAACGAGATTCAATTTCGGAATAATGATAAAAACGTGTGACTTATGTCAAAATGACATGAAAGTCCAAAAGCTCTTCTCTTCACGTCAATGCTTTCCAAGAATTTTTCAACCAATATCCATGTATATCAACACACATCCGAGAACACAGAAATGCATTATTCCAGGCAAACGCAGCCATATAATTACACCCCATAAAGAGGCAATGAAATACGAGGCCATAAATCCGGATAGAAGTCAAATGAGCCCAAAATCAAACCGAATCAATCTCGAATGCTGACCTGTGAAAATTTCAATACGAATAACTCTCGCAGAGTGAACGCAGAGCATCGAAATTGTTGATCGAGCCAGAGCCTCGCTCGATGACGGTGGTAATATGAGTTAGGGCCCGAGCCATTCATCCATTTTGATATAGTTGCTGCGAGAGATGGAATAATAACTCACGCCAATTGCAAACGCCATTTACTTTATTTATGTAACGTGATTCATCATCTACTTTGATTAGTTTATGGCCTTTGTGGAGTAGACTGCGCGAATCTCAGGCTGTTAGCTGATCGCCTTTGCCTTGTGGGGGCCCCTGGAGCCTTCGTGCCCCCTGTCTTTGGTAAGTGAGGACAGCTCGAATTTGTTGGCTCAATGTCCAGCCAAACGATTGGAAACGAATGTAGGGTTGATTTATTCGTGGTAATTGTTAGTTAGATTGTTGATATATACCTATATATTCTTTTGGAATGAGAGCTAACAAAATACAATACATGAAACAAAAAAGTCCCTAGCTGAGGTTGGTGTTCAACGGAGTACCATACTATTCTGGCGTATGATACCAGAGCACAGGGAAAAACCTCAGTAGAAAAAAACCTGCCTCACCGTACAAAATTGAAATAAATACTATAACTTTTCGAATAAATACCTTCAAAATTCAGATACACAACACTTAATTCATGCTCTTGGGCCAGGAGGGTGTTTTAAACCAGCTCTGGCATTCCAAATGATGATAATTCTCCTGTCAAGGACAATAGAATTTTATCCTCCTCCACACAGAATCTACACTTTTCCCAATAAAAAGACATTGTTAATCTTCTTTGACTTTTCTTCGGCGCTCCCATATTAGCTTCTCGATTAGCTTGGATTAGATAGTAGTGTTTCAATTGCAGCTTGTCTATCAGAATGGATCACTCTATGTCAGATCCTCGATATTAATTTTCTAGCTTTCTGTTTCTGCACATTTTGATTGCAAGTATTTTTACCGACTATTTCCCTCGTCGTAATTTGCTCCAATCAGAAACTCGCAATTTTGAATTACAATGGTTTCTAGGTGGAAAAACTGTTTGGCAGGACCTGTCAGCAGTTTATTCGCGTTTACCCGCGGCAAAACTTGACAGTTATTGTCAAATCAATACCTAAACTTAATGGATGCAGAATAATTTGTCTCTCATGAAATAGTCTTGTCAAATACCACTCGGGCATCTAATTTTTCCTGTGAAAAAAATCGAAAAACACATTGCAAAGTAATATTTTTTGACAAAAAGCATTCGTGCAGGTGCAAAAATCCTCGTCTTTGACTCGATTTTTGCTGCCACCAGCACTATGCTTCTTGTCAAAATATTACTTAGCAACGTGTTTTTTCGATTCTTTTCGGAAAAATTAGATGCCCTTATGATATTACTTACGAAAAACACTCAAATATGAGTCTAACGATAGTGTACCTTCTATTCACCATTTGACGGTTTTTTCTTTGAAGTTTAGGGTGATGTATTACATTCTCCATTCTTCTTTTTCCATAGCATCGAGTTCTTCTCGATGCTCATCTTTCTTCATCATAAAATCCCCGGGTAGGTTCGCTGATGAGATGTACCGGGTATTCTAAATTC